>PVIJ01002213.1:0-167820 GCA_004024925.1 Scalopus aquaticus | reverse complement strand
CCCTCCCTCCCTCCCTCCCTCCCTCCCTTCCCTATCAGCAATGCAGGTCTTTAACCTGCATTGTTTCTTAACACATTGTTTGCGGGTAGTTTGCTACTACCAGTTAACGTAAAACGTATAAATACGTTTCCCGCATACAATTTAAAATATTCTTGTAAGCAAAACATTATTCCCATATCACTATTCCTATAAGAAAGGGTCACCCCTTTCTTTAAGCCACACAGCTGGTGAGGACTGGGGCGCAGCATCGTGATTTATACAGAACATTATCACCTTGGTCTTCATCCCTAGTCCTGACCCAGATCCCCGACCCTTTGCCAGCCCCTAAGTGACCGGAGCACCGGGGCACCTTTTGTTCTAACAAGGCCCATCTGGAGGGAGCCCTGGGCAGGGGGCTGCTCACCAGGAAGCCCAAGACGTGACGGGAGTCTGGGAATCATCAGCCCCATCCAGTCCTCCAGGGACGAGAGAGCGGCTAGGAGAGGAGTCCATGCTGACTGCGCGACCTGGGGAGCCCGCACACCACCCCAACACGGGGCCTCGGAGCCCCCCAGGCTGGTAAACTCATCCTTGCACGAGGAGGAGGGAGCCCCCCCAACCCACAGAACAGCCGCTCCGTACCTGGGCCCCTCTCAGGCCCCTCGCGTCTCTGTCCAGCTGAGACAGTGTCCTGTATCATCATCTCCTTAAAAACCAGCAAACGGGGCCTCCCTGGGGGTGCAGCGGTTGAGCGCTGCGCTGTGGAGCCATCGGCAGCGGCGACGCGAGTTCGATGCCCGGCTGGGGAGCTTCCCACATGGTGCGGCAGACCCCTCCTGCCTCGCCCGCTGCTCCCCTCAGCAGTGTGTTTCTGTCCATCTGCCTGTTCTGCTCCCCACTCTGTCTCTGGTGAAACCTGTCGCCGCCCCAGCCTCTGGCCTGCACCCCAGCTTGTATGCATAAAATAAAAAACCAAACAAAACAAAAATGCCCCCCAGCAAACGTGTTTTTTTAAAAGGTGAGCAACTGAGTCTGTCTTTGGAACACGACTGTCAGCTCTTCAAAAGCATCCACAGAAGGGGCACCCATCTGGCCCCCCTGAATTAGGCAACACCCAAGCCCGGGCATCAGCTCTGAGCCGCTGGGCCAGCCGGGCAGGAGCTGAGCTCTTGGGGAGCGAGGCCAACGGGGCTCAGGCTGGAGCAGCAGCAGGGCCTGGGCGGGGCACGGAGGAGGCCCCGGCAGGCCAGCCGACGCGCCTGGGGGTCCGGGGGGACGAGGCAGACCACACAGTTGTCTTCCCACCTCTGAAGAGGACCCCTAGTCGTGCCCTAGATAATCAAGTCTCTGTTTTTTTTCTCTTGAAATTTTCTCGTGACGGTTATAAACGCAAGCGCTGTCTTTATGAATCATCTTTATTTTTAAAATTTGGCCAACACTCCACCCAGTGTCTTTGGCACGTTGAAAGCAATTTGTTTCACAGACATGAACGTCAGGGATGATGGGCTGGTGAGCATGAAGTCGTGGGGACGGCGCGCTGTCCTCTGTCACGCAGAGACACGCCGCTCGGGAGGAACAGCTGGGGGCCGCCGCCAGCCGCCTCTGCCTCTCCTTCCCATCCGCTCGGTCGCGGAAACGTCGTTCTCGTCTGTTTGGGAAACTAATTGCTTTGGAATACCGAAGGCGCTCGTCTCCTCTGCGCGCCTGGCTTCTGGTCAGCTTACAGCACGTCGGTCAGCGCACTTGGGGACTTGGACACGAGGTGTGGATGCCAGGTGTGGACATCGGCGCGGACGTCAGATGTGGCATCTCCCTTTGGGTGCTGGGCATGGGGTCGGAGGGAAGACACCTTGCTTGTTTATTTTCCAAGTCGAGGAAATGGGGCTTGAACTCGAACTAGTCCTTATGAGCTGAGCCAAAGGAAGTGCGGCCCTTTGCGGGGAGATCACAGGGGGTGCCGACGGCGGTCTCCTCACTATCTGTCTGTGTGTCTCTTCCTGGGTGACAAGCAGTGCCCGCTTCACAGAGTTGCTGGAGGGGAAGCTCCAGGCCCCAGGCCCACCCCAGGGTGTCTGCATTTGCTGCGAATGACTTTCTGTCCAGTTAGGGTGCCCCTTGATCATTAACACTTTGTGGTCCGCTCACGTACTAGCCCGTGTTTTTGTCACAGTATCAGGTGGCCGCTCACGTATTCATACGTGTTCATCTAGTCTCCGGTTTTTCACGCCACGGTGGATTTATTTGGAAGTTTTAGGAGCTGTTTCTTGGATCGTCCTCAGTCTAGAAGCTTTACACATTGTTTTGGTGAAAGTGTAAGGTGTTTATGAGAGATATGACAGTCTTTTTAATATCCAGTCGTTCAGGAGTTGTGTGTGTTTTATTGAATGCTTCTACCATTCATGCGGTGGCACAGAAAATGGCCGGCCCCGAGGGCTGGTGAATTGAAAGGGCACCGGCACACAAAGTGTTAACAGCATAAGGCTGTTCTGGCATCTCCTCTGCCCTCCTGGGGCTTTCTAGTAACTTCCTCTTGCCTGGCTCTGAGCTGGCCCCCGTGCCCCAGGTTTGCCCGGACTGCCCGGCCCATAACGTCTCTGGGCAGCCCGTCCGCTAGCCATGCTTCCTCTCCACAGGGTGCTGGTTGAGGTCCACTCTGCCAGGAAAGTGTTTAAACCCTTGACTGGGGCTGGGATTGGGATCGGGGAGTTCTCAGGCCTATAAAACCGGTGGGCTCCCAGCCCTGACCTCACGGTGGCTGACGCGTCACGCGTGTGGACAGCAGCTTGAGCTGTCCCTGGAGCGCCTGGGCGGGCAGTCTCCTGGCCACTGCCGGCCTCCTTGCACCCAGTCCAGGCTCAGCCTCACCGTCCTCATTCCACCCACTTGGATCGCAGAGCTCCCACACTCTGGCACCCCCATGCCAGCTCCTCGCCTAGCCCTGCCTGGACCCAGCTCCCCCCGTGCCCACTCCTGGCCTAGCTCCCTTTCAGACATGGCTCTGCAGGTGTCAGCAGGTCGCCGTGTGAAGCCAGTCCGTGCAGATGCACCTAGGGGGGTCGGCGATCTCTTCCGGAGCCTCTTCCTTGCTTTGGGGGGCTTCCTGCTGGTCTGTGTTAACTCAAGGGGTGACTACAGGGAGGAACTCGGTGCTGCTGTGCCTACTGCCAGGCCCCACACGGGACGCGGCTCTGTCCCCCGGGCCCAGGTGGGCAGGCGGCCGGGGCAGGTGTCCTGGTGGTGGACCTCACGTGCTGGTGAGCGTGGGCCAAGAGCTTGCTTTGGCAGGGACTGTCTCCTCAGCGTGCCATCCATACCCCTCGGAACGGCTGATTTTGTATTTATTTATTTATTTATGTTTTAAGGATTTATTTATTTATGCACACAAGAGCTGGGGTGCAAGCTAGAGGTGTGGGGGTGAGAAGACTCCCCAGAGACAGAGTGGGGAGCAGAACAGGCAGATTGACCAAAATACACTGCTGAGGGGAGCAGTGGGGAGACAGGAGGGGTCTACTGCGCCCTGTGGGAAGCTCCCTGGCCGGGGATCGAACTCGTGCTGCAGTGGCTGCAGACAGCTTCATAGGCTGAGACTTAACCCCTGCGCCCCCAGGGAGGCCCAGGCCTGATTTTTTAGGTTTGATTTCACAAACTGAAGTGTGGGAAGCTGATCTTCCCTGAGTTATGCAGCTGGCAGGATTATTGATGTCCCCCTAGGTCCTCCCCACAGCTCTGTCAGATACATAAATAAGGGGGTGGGACTCGCCCGACCTCTCTGCAACGCCCACAGCCAGGGAGCCGAGGGATTTATTGAGCCCCTTTTAAACTGTTCTGGAAGACAAATGGCGACTTAATTGCATCTGATCATGCTAATGGGATTCTGATCTTTGATGAAAGATAGTTTTTCCGGGCTTGTGTTTTAATCGGACGTGATGAAACGGGCTATCAGGGAACAGGGCAGGATGATGATTCACCACACACAGGGAGCCAGAGCTCGCCCCGCAGGATGGACTGTCCACGGGCTGACCCTGGGGCTGGCCACTCCCCGCCTCGTCTTCAGAGCCGGGATGGGAGGGGCATCAGAGGGACACCCCACAATGGAGGCCTCCCAGGAACTTGCTGGAATCGAGGCCTGGCCAGAAGGCGCCGCTTAGGCAGACAGTGAAGGAGCAGGGTAAATGAGCGCAGCCCCCCAACTGCGTGACTGGGCGCCCTCCCATGCCGGCCTGCCCTTGCTCCCTCCAGCCCAGGACAAGCAGGGCGCTAAGATTCGAGGAGAGCAGGGGACCCCAGCCTGCACAGGCCAGAATGGGTCACCCCATCTTTGCACACGGGGGCCTGCATATTGTTGGTGAGGTCCAGTCCCTGCCTCTCTGCTCCCCAGTTTTGTTGTGAGAATAAAAGGTGCTTTCTTGTCATCTTCTCCTTGAATGCACAAACCGCCCTCACTGAGGCATTATCATCCTATTCTGGGGCAAGAAAACAGTCCTCAGGGGTGGGGTGTTAAGCAGTTCTGTTCTTTTTTTTTTTAAAGGTTTATTTATTTATGCATACAAGCTGGGGTGCAGGCCAGAGGTGCGGGGGGTGAGCGGATTCCCCAGAGACCAAGTGGGGAGCAGAACAGGCGGATCCACTGAAACTGCTGAGGGGAGCAGGGGGTAGACAGGAGGGGTCTGCTGCGCCCTGTGGGAAGCTCCCTGGCCGGGGATCGAACTCACGCTGCAGTGGCTGTGGGTGGCTTCATAGTGCTGCGCTCAACCCATTGCGCCCCCAGGGAGGCCCTAAGCAGTTCCCTTCTTGCTGCTGGTGAACAAGACAGGGGCTGCCTGACCTCGAAGCCCTGTCCCCACCCTGACCTTTCACCCGCTGAAGATGCGCAGGTTACCCGCCCCCCACTGCGCCCAAACATCTCCCCCAGGTCCCGCCCAAGTGAGTCTCCTCTGACTTAAATTTTAAATGGACGGAAATCCCGGGTGATGGTCACCATGCTCCTCAGTGCCCACCAGCAAGATGCTCCCCACGTCTGCTGGCACCCTTGGCCCGCAGCCCACGCCCTCCATCACCTGCCATGGGGCCTACGCCGCCCCTCGCCCAAGCTCTCCCTCCTGGTGCCTGCGACGTCAGGAGTAGCACCCAGACTTTGAGTCACGGCCTTAGTAAGTCTCCAGGTTCTCTTTCCTCACTGAACTCCCCACTAGTGCGCAGAACGTACCCGTTTCCCGGCCCAAGGCCACTGCCTGTCCCCCGCCCCGAGACCCCCTAGACAGCACTTTGGGAGGCTCCTTGAGAGTCGGAATTCGGTGCTAGCTTGGGGCGGCCTCACATGGCCACTCCACGGGGCTGGCGCTGGCCCGGCGCCCCCACCCAGGCCGCCCCTCCAGAGCTCCGGCGAGGGCTGCAGACCTGCTCCTCTGGCTGCGGGGCTGTGCTCTGCCCGCGCCGGAGCTCAGCTTGGGAGGGAGAAAGGTCTGGCTGGACTGTCTGCTCTGCTACCTGCTCGGGTGGTTCGGCCTCGGGCAGAGAGCCCCAGCTGCACCCCCAGCCCCCATCCGGGCCACTCAGGGAGCCTGGAGCAGCCAGAGCCCCAGGAGCAGGGAAAGGCCCAGAGAGCTCGGAGGGCCCAGTGCTGAGGGCCCTGCAGGGTGGGGGAGGCTCCGAGGCAGGGATGGCTGCGTGTTGAGGGGGCGGCTGAGGAAACAAGCCGAGGATTCTTCTGTACAGTCTCCCTCCAGGAGTATCAGGAGACGAGGGTCCTGTTAAAGTCGCAGCAAATTAACACCACAGCTGTTCCTCAGCCTTCACAGCTCCAGCTACAGGGTAGCTCAGCCCGTAATTAACGCCCGGCTCTGCCTGACTGTTCCTCAGGCTCAGAGGTGGGGAGAGAGAAAAGGCCAGCAGACACCCAGACACCTTCTGCACCCGCACCCCCTCCCCAAATTCATTAACACCTCCCTCTGAGGTTGTAGAGGGAGCGGGGCTGCATGTGCTCACTGAGCCGGGCAGGCTGACGCTGTGAGCCGGGCAGGCTGACTCAGCCCCTGCGGGAAGCACCCCCGGCCAGAAGCGCCCCTCCTGCATGTGGACAGCCTGGCGTGTGAAGGGTTAATCTGGGATGGCTGGGAGAGTCTGTTTACTTAGATTTTTTTTTAAAGATTTATTTATTTATGCATACAAGAACTGGGGTGCAGGCCAGAGGTGCGGGGAGTAAGAGGATTCCCCAGAGACAGAGTGGGGAGCAGAACAGGCAGATCCACTGAAACCCACTGCTGAGGGGAGCAGCGGGGAGACAGGAGAGGTCTGCGGCGCCATGTGGGAATCTCCCCGGCCGGGTGTCGAACTCGCGTCGCCGCTGCCGACAGCTCCACAGCGCAGTGCTAACTGCTGTGCCACCGGGGAGGCCCTGTTTACTTAAATATTTTTAAAGGAAGGAGGAAAGAAGGAGGGAATCAGAGGAAAGAAGGGAGGAGGGAGGGAGGGAGAGAAAGAGAAAGGGAGGGGGAAGAAGGGAGAGAGAGAGAGAGGGAAAGGGAGAGGGCAATTTGATTTGACAGCACATCACTCACATATACAACAATAAAAAATCTCCAGCCTTTGAACACATCCCAGCGCATCTCACATGAAGACGCAGGGCAGGGGCCCTGGAGCAGGTGTGAGTCAGGCTGTTTCTGTATTTTACTAGATTGATGGCTGGATGCCACAGTTGGAGTCTTTAAGAGTAGCTGTGGTCATTCCTTTGCATCCATCTGTGTGTCTCAGGAACATGCTACAGAAACATGTGAAGAGGGGGCCTCCCTGGGGGCACAGGGGTTAAGTCTCAGTCTATGAAGCCGTCCGCAGCCGCTGCAGCACGAGTTCGATCCCCGGCCAGGGAGATTCCCACAGGGCGCAGCAGACCCCTCCTGTCTCCCCGCTGCTCCCCTCAGCAGTAAATTTCAGTCAGTCTGCCTGTTCTGCTCCCCACTCTGTCTCTGGTGAATTCTCTCACCCCCGCACCTCTGGTCTGCACCCCAGCTCTTGTATGCATAAATAAATAAATCTTTAAAAAAACATGTGAAGAGGTCCCTTCACTCCTTACACAGCCTCCTCTCTGTTTTCCCATCACTCCTTCCCGCCTGGGCTCTGCGTACCCAAGCCTGCCCGCACAACCCTGAGCTCTTGAACTCGTTTTCAGTCCACACACCTTACTCCTCTCACCTCATTCCAGCAATTACTTCCACAACCAACCTTCCCATGACTTTGTGTAGGCCCACGGCAAAAAAAGCTGCATTTTAAGAGAATTATTTCTGGGCTCAGTGACTTTTGCAGTCTTAGCCCTGCTGTGGAGATGAAGCCTGAGGTTGTCCGGGAACAGGACAGGGGCTGAGGTTGTCCAGGAAGTCCCTGGCTAGGGGGTTAGGGAGGACCCTGGAGCTCAAGCCCAGGCTGGATTTCGAATTCACCAAGAAGGGTGGGATTTTGCCATTTCCCTGTTCTTGTTAGTGCAATAAATCTAGACATGGGAACCCTCAGGAATTATGGCGGTCCCAGGCCACACAGAGGGGAAAATTCTGGCCCCAAAAGGCCGGGTATGAGTCTAAGCAGAGTCTGATGTGCAGGTTGAATTTTAAAGCATATAGATTTTTACCTCAAAGTCAGATTTGCCAGGCTTCTCCCCGCCCTCCTTTTGCCAAAGGAACAACAGTAACATCACAGCCTTTAGATGCTGCTAGAGGGGGCCTCCCTGGTGGTGCAACGGGTTAAGCGCAGCACTGTGGAGCTGTTGGATCCACGGTGCGAGTTCGATCCCCTGCCAGGAAGCTTCCCACAGGGCGCAGCAGACCTCTCCTGTCTCCCCGCTGCTCCCCTCAGCAGTGTATTTCAGTCAATCTGCCTGTTCTGCTCCCCACTCTGTCTCTGGTGAACCCTCTCACCCCCCCACACCTCTGGCCTGCACCCCAGCTTGGGTGCATAAATAAATAAATCTT
Source organism: Scalopus aquaticus (assembly GCA_004024925.1). Lineage (NCBI taxonomy): Eukaryota > Metazoa > Chordata > Mammalia > Eulipotyphla > Talpidae > Scalopus > Scalopus aquaticus. The sequence goes on along the minus strand of PVIJ01002213.1, from coordinate 159,883 downwards.
TGGGAAAACAATGCTGCTGGAGGGTCCCTCCCTGGGGGCACCCTGGAGCTAAGGACAGTCTACACCTTGGCCTCAGACTGGGCAATTCTGTGGACCCCGACCCCCAGGGTCTTTGCTGAGCACAGTCCCACTTCTCCCCAGAACAGACTCCTTCACCCCGACTGCTGAGTCTTTCCCACACGAGTTAGCGGTTTCCTGGGTCCAGGCCCGCTGTGGGCCTTTCCTCATACTGCTCTGCGTGGCCGGTGTGTGTGGGGGTCTCAGACCCCCAACAAGTCCAGGCGAGGTCGAGACTTCCTTGCCTCTTCCTCCCCCGGGCGGTGTTGAGAACCCCTGTGAGCTCGCTCTGCGGGCTGCGTCAAGGCCCAGTGGTTGCGGGCGAGCACCCTTCGCCATGGGGCTGTCAAGGTCATTTTCACACTCAGCCCGGATAAGCTCGGGCACACGGACACGCGGCAGAGGCAGAGGAGAGATGGATGCACTCCGGGGAGGAATTAGAATAAATGTGCATCAGATCTTTAAATATTGTTAAAGTATTGTCTGTGGATTCCTCTCTCACCCAAAGTACCCATTATTAAAAAATATGAACAACAGTCGTCAGCTCCCTAAATGTAATTAAATCCTGGTGGTTCCACTCGGCCTAACACACAGGAGCTGCAATTCAGCCCCCTCTTCCAGCCTGCAGCCTGTGACGAGACCCTCAGCACCCAAGCACGTCCCAACCTGTCCCCCCGGGGTCTCCTTCCCCTTCCCCGGCCCGACGCCCCCACCCACACGCAGGAGTGTCACCATGGATGCCCGAGTCCTCCTATGCCAGGCGCCTTTTTCCCCTAAGGGCTTCTTTTTGTCTTAATTTTATCATTTTTTATTTGTAATCCATTCCCTCCTGCACCCACAGCTTCCCCTTGCTGCTCCGGCACCCACGTCCCGCTTGGCCTTCTCTTGCTCGATTCCCTCCTCGCTGCTCCTGTCGTCTGTTTTACAGCTGCGCCCCCGGGCCCCCACCGAGGGCCCCGTCCAGATTCCTGTGCCCTCGTCCTGTGCCCTGTGCCCATATGTGTGGACGTGCGTGCCGCCCACTCCTGCCTGTCTGATTGGCTCTTTCGCCGCCTCTCGTGAAGTCAGTTGACTTCCAATTCATTTTACAAAAGCCACAATCCACCGTGTGAATCTGAAACAACGGATTCCATCATCATGCTGAGAAATGTTTGTTTTAGTCCCTGTGTCGTATAAACAACGCTTCGGTAAATGATGCTGGTTCTATAAACCGGATTCTGGGCGCCTTTGGTGTAGACGCCTAAGAGTGGGATTCCTGTCAAAGCGATGCCGAAAATGCCATGGAATGAAAACGCTTCTGTGGGTTTGCAAATACTCTCAGCACAGGAGACCCAAGTGGCCGCGAGGGCAGAGAGAGGAGCTAAATCACAACGTCAGGACGCCCAACCCATCTGGGGAAAAATAACCAGCATTTTCTGTCGCTTGTTCTCACTTTGACATACACACAGCTGGGCCCACGTTATCGATTTTGGGGTTACAAGGGCCGATTTAGGGCGTCAGGTGCCCAGGAGCTGCTGCTGCCCCAGCCTGGCGCGCGGGAACCTGATGGCCAGGACAGAATGCAGCGTCCAGGGACCCTAGGACAACATCTGGGGGCACAGGACACACAGCCGCTGACACTCACCGATGACGTATTCCACCCTGAAGAAGTCCCTCCCGGGGTTGTAGGGGCGGTTGAAGTCGATCTGGACGTAGAAGGGCTGGCCCCGCCGCACGATCAGCTTGTCGCAGTCGTACCTGTCCGTGTGGTGCTCCAACTTGTTGCTGTCCCAGCTCTCCTTGAACAGGTGAACGGCCGTGACGTTGAGGTAGTCTGCACAGAGAGACCTTCGTGAGGCTCCGATCCGCCCCCGCCCCAAAGCCTTCCTGCTGGGGGCCCATATCAGGCCACGAGCCTCACGGGGTGCACAGGCTGGGTTCGCCGTGCCTGGCTGCCGAGGAATCGGGGAAACCAGGGCCCGGCTTCGTCTGTAGGTGACAAAACTAAACCCCGCCAAGCCCTAGAAATCTGTCAGACTGAGACCGCCAGAGGGGAGCGGGCTGGGGAGCAAACGGGGGGGCCCGGGGAGTGGTGAGGTGTGGGGTGCCTCTGAGGAGGGGTGAACCGGCACCCCTGCATCACACACAGAGCTGTCAACCAATGTTGCCTTGATTGAGGACATAGTAACACCATTTCCTCAAAGCCTCCGCGTAGTCTGCTGAGCTGGCTCTTGCCGACGGCGTGTTTGCCTCGCCGGACCACCAGCCGCGGAGAGGCAGGGGGAGCGGGCAAGCCTCAGGTGGACGCCGGAAGGACCAGGTGACCCAGAATTCTCCTCTGATTCCAGGAAGGGTGGACCCGCCTTCCACAACCCCACGGGTAGATTTGGACCCTCGAAGACGGACAGGGTGGGGGGCACAGGTGGTGAGGAGGGACCAGGAGCTGAGGGTAAGTCTCGATCGGAACACGCAGAAGCAGACCTCACGCCCCCTCTCTGCAAACACCTGATCTAGAAGTCAAACCCTGGCGGACGCCAACATGACGGGCGTTTCCTCTGATTTTTGTCATCGGAAGTGCGGGTGTCAGCCATGCCTTCCCCTGAGCCAGGAGAGCACTGGATAAAGAGCCCTTCAGCTTGGGCCTGCCCTCTCTGCAGGTGGGCAGAGGATGGAGGCAGCTCTCTCGCCTGTCTGCGCCGCTGTGAGTACGGAATCCCGGGCCATCCCGGCCACCCCTGCAAGCACCACCTGCCCTCTCTGCTTTCGTGCAGGAATCCTGTGTGGGACCCCTGGCCTCCTCCAACCCCACTTACATTTCACGGACAAAACCAAGGAGTCAGGCTCTTTGTGATGTCTCCCGGCTCTGAAGCCCAGGAGCCCCGAGGCACCGGATAGCTCAGCGCCCAGATAACCCGAGTCTCAATCTCGCCTCTCCTGAGCCAGGTACCACTTGGCCCCTTCAGGCTGAGATTCTCACCTTTAAAGTGAGGACGCTAAGGCCGGAGACTTTGCCCTGAGGCCCACCTGGTGGCTCGATGGAGCAGCTGCCTCTGGCCTGGGGCGCGTGGCCCGGGGCTCACTCGCAAGCTCCATCGGGGCCTGCTCTGTCTTCATTTCTCTGGAGCCTCCTGTGTGGCGTGGACGCCTGGCGGGCACTTTCTGTCCATTATGCTGGGAGCCGAAGACGCTTAATCGTCTCATCCTCGCTCTTTGAAGCTGCTGTTCTCCTAAGCTCTCCGGCCTTATCAGGGTCGGAATCCCCAGAGCTAACAGAGAACTGGAGAATCCTAAAAGTCCCTGTTGACAGGACTTTAGTCCCTGGTTCCTGGGGCCGTCTGTCTTAGCACGCTGCCTTTGAATTGTTTGTTATGACATCAGTCACCTAACAGGTGGACACGGGGGCCAGTCAGATCTGCAGTGGGCACTGGTGGCAGCGGCTGCTACTATCCCAGCCTCATGGGGTCTCTGGAAAAAAACACCTCTCTGGGCCTGGGCCATCTGGTCGACCTGCCCCCCCCCCCCCGTTGTGCAAGACCATCTCCCCCTCGAAAGTCCTGAGCCTGGGGCTTCTGGCCCCCAGCTGAGTGGGGAACCCCTTTTCCCCCAAGGCGAACAGTCCATTTTAAACAGCTTTAATTATTTAAAAACTCTGCTGAAGAGGAGCTGACACCTGCTTCCCTGTCGTTTTCCTAAACTCATTGTCTGGCTCTGACTTCTGGACACAGAGGCGACCCTCCATTCTTTGCATGTGGCACTATTTAGGGTAAAAGGACCTCTCAGAGTTCCTCTGAGCAAAACATTGTCCACTTTTTCCACTGCTCTTTGAGAAATCACCTCCCGAACTTGCAGTCTGCTGTGACATGCATGCCTTTCCATGCTGTTCTCCCTTATAGTACTTCTAGAATCGAGCACATTACTCTGGATGTGGCTTTTCCAGAGAGAAATGCTAGGTCCACTACATCTTTCAAAACAAGCGGTACATTTTCATTATTTCAGACTAAGATAGCATTAGCGTTTTGAATATCTTAGCTTATTGATGATGTCCATTAAGCCACTGGTGAAGCAAAACCCTTCAAAATGCATTCGGATGTCATTTCTATTAAGAGTGGATTAAAATTCAATTCAAATCCAAGCAGCCACTCACTCATTTGCACTCTCGCCTGTTTATGCAACGGTTTTCTTCTCTTTAGCTCAATTTTCAGACGTTACATATATCCCAATGAAATTTCATCTTATTGAATTCCGTCCATTGTTCCGAGTCCTTATGATAATTTTAGACCCTTAGCATCTGTTCACTGTATTTAATGTCCTCCCCTCGCCCACCTTCAGGAATCCTCAAAGTGCGCTCTCTGATGTTGCCGCCGAGCCGTGAATGTAAAAGTTGATTAGGCCACCTCCTAATAAATCAGCCTCTGCAGGCGCGGCGGAAGATGCCAGAGGGAGCCCAGAGAAGGGTGACAGCATCATAAATATGCCGATAACGGGGGTTTAGGGTACTGGGTGCAGAGGGCACTGGGAGGTACAGGGAGCCCCTAACTTAGGTGAGGGGGGACCCTGTGAGGCTGGGGAGTCTCCAGCACGTCTCTGGTATCTGGGTCTCTCTGTCCTGATTCTCATTTCAAATGAAACCCTTGTCTCGGCTCCTCCGGCGGGCGTGAAGCTGGAGAACACCCCGAGAGAGTGGACTCGCTCGCTGAGGAAACGTCGCCCCTTCCAGCTCTGCGGGGCACTGACGGGGCTGGGCAGACTCGGGGCTCCAGGTAACAGGACAACCCCACAGGGAGCAGATGCCTGGATGGGGGCCCCCACCCGGGTGCTTACAAACCCCAACATGGTCCCAGCACTGGGGGTGTCCTTGGCAGGGAGGGGTGAGTTCCCTCAGGGCACACTACCCCCCACAGACCCAGCTTGGGAAATGCTGGCTTCCCTGACCTCCTCTGGCCCCTGGGTGTGCCGGGAAAGACTGTCACGTGCTGCCAGCCATGTGGACCTCACTGTGCGGCGTGGCCCACCTCAGCGGCCAGGGAGACAATTCCTGGCAGATCATATTCTGAAGAAGACGTCTGGGAGACGCTGCACTACTGACTAGCTGTGCAGCCTCGGGACAGTGATTTCAGCTCTCTGGGCCCAGCTTTCTGATCGCCGAAAGGCCACGCAATGATGACCCCAGAGGACGGGTGTCGGGGCCACATGGCCACTCGCCAAATCTCTCCAGAGTCGGGGTGATGCTTCTGTCGTCACCGCAGGAACAGCAGACTTGCGGGGTGCCTCCGACCTTGGCCTCTGGCGACGGGGCCTGGCCTCCACCCCGACTCAAACATCGGCTGTCCCTGCAGCCCCCGACACGGCACAGGAACTCCCCGGCCTCAGTGTCCTCGTCTGCGAATCGGCGGCGTGTGGGGACAGAGGCAAGGCTGCGTCTTCTTTCCCGAGTTTCTGTGGGTGCTGGAATCACTTTCTCCTCTTGATTCCCAGAAGACGTTTTTTCTTTCAAAAAAGGCCTCTTATCATGAGCCACTCACGACCTTCATGCGACCTTCATGCGGGCAGTTCATCTGCAGCCTGCCGGCCCGAGGGCAGACCCTCGCCCTCCTGCATCTTTCGCTTGACCAAACGTTTCACCCCTGGAACTTCCGAGGCTGCAGTCAGCTTGTTTGTTTTTCGGGGGCTGGGCCCTAGTGCAGAGGCGTTTACGACTTCCGGGGATGATCCATTCATCACAGGATTAGCCCCGGAGTCTCGTAAACGCCATTCACCCGACAGGCTCATTTGTAACACGGTGGTTTCGGGCTGGGTGTGCACAGTGGAGCCGGGAAGGCGACTTGCTAACACCAGCTCCTTCCACTGGGAATAAATCGCCACATCTGAGTAGTCACCACACACCAAGCTGGAATGTGGGGGCATCCGGGGAGCCCTAAAACCTAGCCCAAGAAGACCTTGAGGGGGCCAGCACATCATATGCCTGTACTAGCCCAACATGCAGAGGAGCTGGTTTTCAGATAAACTAGTCTCTAAGAGATTAAGCTTTTGAGAACGTTTGGTTCACAGCGTGGATTTTTTAAGTTATTTTCCCAGTCAGCTTTTCATTCTCCATGGAAAAAAAATCTTTTTTTTTTAAGATTTATTTTATTTATTTATGCAGCCAAGAACTAGGGTGCAGGCCAGAGGTGTGGGGAGGTGAGAGGATTCCCCAGAGACAGAGTGGGGAGCAGAACAGACGGATCGACGGAAACACACTGCTGAGGGGAGCAGAGGGGAGACAGGAGAGGTCTGCCATGCCCTGTGGGAATCTCCTCAGCCAGGCATTGAACTCACATCACCGCAGATGACAGCTTCATAGTGCTGCATTTAACCTGCTGCGCCACCAGGGAAGCCCGGCATCTTTTTTTGTTGTTGAAGATTTATTTATTTATGCACACAAGAGCTGGGGTGCAGGCCAAAGGTGCAGGGCTGAGAGGATTCCCCAGAGACAGAGTGGGGAGCAGAACAGGCAGATCTACTGAAATCCACTGCTGAGGGGAGCAGCGGGGAGACAGGAGAGGTCTGCTGCACCCTGTGGGAAGCTCCCTGGCCGGAGATCGAACTCGCGCTGCAGTGGCTGCCGATAGCTTCATAGGCTGAGACTTTAACCCTGTGCCACCAGGGAGGTGTTCTTAATTTTAACAGAATCACGCTTACCAATCTTTATCTTTGTGGTTTGGACTTTTTGTGCCGTTAAAAAATCTTTCTCCTTTGTTATCTTATAATATCTTTCCATCTCACTTAATTTCTCATTTAATCTGTAGTGCTCCTGGATTGATTTTTGTGTATGATAAGAGGAAGGGGCCATTTCTTATCTCTTTCCCCTCCCTCCCTGCAGTCTTCTGACTTCTGATTTTTTAAAGAGATTTATTTATTAATTTATGCCTACAAGCTGGGGTGCAGGTCAGAGATGTGGAGGTAGGGGTGAGAGGACTCCCCAGAGACAGAGTGGGGAGCAGAACAGGCGGGTCCACTGAAATCCACTGCTGAGGGGAGCAGTGGGGAGACAGGAGAGGCCTGCTGCGCCCTGTGGGGAGCTCCCTGGCAGTGGATCGAACTCGTGCTGCAGTGACAGTGCTGAGACTCAACCCCTCAGCCACCAGGGAGGCCCCACAGTCTCTTTCTAACAAGTGAACATCTTCAGGAAGAAAAAAATCACAGGAAATCAGCACTGTTTGGGGAGGAATAGCTCAGTCAAGGATAAGTGAAATCCCCCCACGTGATTTTGGAAAGCCCATGCTAAAATAATCTGAACGAAGGAAAACACTGCATTTAAAAGAACTAAAACAGGAGCAGGCTAAGGCAGGAAGCCACACTGTGAGGTGGGGAGAGCAGAGGTCACAGTCTAGGCTGTGGCCAGGAGCCAGGCGGTCAGGCCACTGCAGGTGGCGGCCGGGCGGGAGATGGCCTCTCGCTCCCCAAGAAATCCCTCAATGGGCCTACTGAATTTAGGGGTTGCCCAGCATTGGGGAGCGTGATGAGCTCATGGAACAGCCTGCCAGGGCCATGAAGTCCACCCCAGGACCTGCCATCCTGGGGTCCACTAGCTCCCCATCATTTAGAAACTCCACTGAGCAAAGGCATAAAAAGGTCCTGGTGCTCCTCGGCCCTGGTCAGCACTGGCCAGCTGTGTGCTGGACGTTGCCTCTCTATGGACTGGACAGGATGGGGTTTAGACTGAAAGGCCTTCTGCCGCCCAGGGCTACTGCCTCTCCCACTCCCCGTCCAAGCCCAGGTTCTGGCACAACGGACCCACTCAGGGCTCGCCAGCTTGTTCTGCATCTGGGGAAAGAGGCTCAGTAGCTAGAAACTGGGCTTCTTCCAGGGAGACCTTTCAAAAGTCTACCTAACACAATTCAGCCTGATTCCAAACACTCAGAAATGACTTCAAAATGCTCTCCTCCAGAGCCAGCTGTCTCCCAGCCTCCTACCCTTCCCCAACAGGAGAAAAAAATGGATTATTTTCTCCTTAAGTTGTAAAAATATTCTTCAGAGAATGATTATACCTGTCACCGGTGGAATCTTGAAATGAGTTAAATGTGTAGGTTGGTTGCCTGGGGATTCCCCGATTCTCCGTGCAATCTTGGGTAATATTGTTACCAGACGTCGCCCCAAACCTGTCCGTGTGGGAGTGGGTGTGTTTATTGCCAAGAGGATCAAACAATGGGGAAAGGGCCTTTCTTCCTGTGTTTTTCAGAGTCCCCCAAATTTCCTCAGTTAGGAAGGATGAAACACATTGTCCTCAGCTGCCCGGTGTGTGACAGTCTCTGTCCTGCAGCCTGACATTTTAGCAAAGGCAGATGCTCGGGGGAGGCTCAGGCGTCAGAGCTGGCACCAGCCCTCTCCAGGGCCAGAAACGCCTCTGCCTACTCCTCCTCGGTGTCCAAATGCACCTACTCTCCCGCCTCGTCCCCATCAGAGTGTTTGGAGAAATGCGATTCCTGTGTGTCCTGGGCTATTTAGAATCCTCGCCAGTCCCCATGAGCAGCAGCAGGACAGGCAAGGTCCCCAAAGCCTTCAAGGCGAGACCCCTGTCCTGTCCCCGGCTCACCCCTTCTGACTGAAAAACACTAGATTTTTTCTTATTTCAGTATTTCATGAGCCTGAAAAATCCTAGGTTCTACCTACACAGGGTCTTTAGTGGACGCAGACTTGCTCTGCAGTTTGAATTCACGGCCTTAGACCTGTCTGCCTCACAGACTGTTCCCTCTGCTGAGAACACCCTTCCACGCACTGGCTGCCGGAAGCTCCCTGGTCATCTTGTATGACTCGACTCAGGGGTCCCCCCATCACGGAGCCCTCATCTGTCGCAGTCTACGGTCTGCGTGAAGGTCTGTTGCGGTTTTTGTTGTGCTGACTTGCACTTTCATTTGCTCATTTCACCTTCAAGATGGACAGTGACTGGTGCCAGGGGCACTCGGTCATTTCCCAGTGCCCAGACCAGTTTGGCAATGGTCCCAGTGCGCAGGTGACAATCAGTTAGTGTGTCTGCACCCCCCTGGGGGTGGGGGTGGGGACCCGGGGGGACCCTCCTGTCCTCATCGCACACTGGAGCCTCTCTCAGGCTTCCGGTACCATCTCCTGGCACCAGAGATGTCTGCTCTGCACAGGGGGGTGGAGGGGGGAGGCATAACTAGCCAGTTCCTCGTTGACTTAGTCCCAAGGAGGGGCGGGAGGGAGATTGGCTCAGAGAGGAGCAAGAGCCCATTAGCCTGAAAAATACTAGATTCCACCTACATAGGGCTTTTTTTAATAGATGCAGACTTTCTCGGCAGTTTGAATTCATGGCCTTAGACCTGTCAGCTCGGAATTATAATTACCGCTGCAAATGCTCATCTGCTGCGAAAAACCCCACCAAGGAGCCCAGGAGGATATGTGGCCCCTGGAGCATCAGCACCCCTCAACAATAGCCCCGAGGCCAGGGAGGCTGGGGGAGCAGAGAGACCCTGGTGTGCAGAATACACCAGAAGCAGAGCCGACTCTCAACAGCCGGGGAAGATTTTCACATAATTTTCTGGGGGCTACAGTTGAATTCAAAGTTGGGGGCACATTAAGGATTCCTAAAAACACACCAGGACGTTCAAGCACCACCTGGCTGCTGATTCCATCCTAGTGCCATTGCCCTTGTCCCTCATTTCTCTTTCTGCCCTGCTGGTGCAGGCGGAAGACTCCGCAAGTCCCTCCACCGAGGTTCAGGCGCCACTGGCTCCCTGGGACAACGGCTAAGTAATGGGGAGCCTGTGCATGCTCCACACTGCACCCCCACAGCCAGCCAGAGAACCCAGAGAGGCTGGCACGACTCTGCCCCATGCGAGAATAGGACGCAGAGACCGACTCGGTCTGGGCTTAATATGTGGGCTGCACGGTGCTCCCCACTTGAAGAGGCTGGCTTTGCCCTTCCCTCCTCTTCACACCTCTGCTCTTCCTGGTTTTACAAGGGCAGCTGGCTGCAGGGGAGCTCCTGATGAATAGGTCCCCTAAACCTTGCCTGTGGCCTTGGGCTGGGTGGGGGTGAGGAGCACACTGCTGCACTCGGGGACCCCTAGTGGCCACATCATGAACTGCAGGAAGAGCAGGTAGCAGGCCCCATTTCTTAGGTTGGGCTGGGGCTGATTTAGGGCGACAGTGCACTTAGCACCACAGAGCTACTTCGAGCACAATTAAGCAGAAATTTGCAACGTGAAGGATGCAAGGAGTCAGTTGTCCTTGCTCATGGCTGCTAGGCGGGCACCTTATTTTCCGCGCCGAGCCTCTAGCCTCCCGAACAAGGGACCGGAGCGCATGTTTACAGAATCTGGACCCATATGAGCAAGAGTGGTGACTCCGGCTGGTGAGTCACCCCGCCTTCGAGTGACTGACTGTCCGGCCCCGCACTCACTGCTGCGGTTAGCTAGCCAGCCGGTTTGAGTGTCCCCAGAACATCCTGGGGGCCGTCCGGCCTCAGCCAACGTGACCCATTCCAAACCTTTGTGCAAATTTCTCCCCAACCCTGCTCCCAACACTAAAAAACAGCAGCCCCAGGCTTTTATAAGCGACCATCCCAACGCTCCTCTGTTCCGTTCTGAGGCAGGTTGGCGGCCCTGTGCTCAGACCTCAGATGCACGGGGTGCCCCGGCCTTGGGGGGCTCTCGGTATAGCGGCTTCTGCTTCCAAGCTGCTGGTGGGGAAACTGAGGCTCAGGGCACATACATGCCTCGGCCTAGGACCTGGGGGTCAGGTCCGCCAATCCTGGGGCAAGGGCTTGACGCTACTCCCACTGCCTTGGTGGGGCTTGTGTGTCCTCTGTCTGCTCCCCCCGCCCCTACTTCCAGCCCAGCCCAGGTCCTCCGTGCTGCAGGGAGGTCTGTTAGCAAACTGGCCGTCTGCCCCTGCCCCTGCCCCGGGTGGCTTCTTTTGAGTCTTAAAACAAACAACAAGACCCCCAAAAGCTGTGGGCATCCCTGATTACTCTGGCCTCAGTTTCTTGCCCCCAGCATGAGGGTTTTGGAGCAGGGACTTCAAGTCCTCTGGCTCAATTGTGTGCCCCAGCTCCAGGTCACCCCAACTGCGGGTTTGCTCTTATTCCCTCACTGCAGGGTCGAGCCCCAGGGCCCGCCCACCTGCCGTCCCGAGCGTGTGGCCGGTGCCTGCCTCTGGCTCCCGGTCACGGTCTCCAAGCTGAATCTTACGTCCTTTTGAGTTGTGCTTCGTGGAGAAAGGGACCCCATCTTGTTCTGTTATAGTGGATGAGATAGTGCAGACCCTCACCCCCACTCTAAGGCAGCCTGGGTCAGCAAGAGGACAGACATGCCTTCCCCCCAGCGTTTATGCAAGGCCAATCTCTTTAAAGTGAACACCTCCCTAGCCCCAGATAAGGCCCAGTCTCTGGCTACGTGGCATAACCGCTCTGCTCTGCCTCTGTAGCATAGCTTGCTCGCAATTATGGAATTACTAGCTGTACTGTGAGAACACATAGGGGGGCAGGAATAAAATCCCTACTGACCCTGCTTAGGAGCTGCACTTCTGCGCATGGGGCTTTGAGCCAGCTGCGGGTATGGCTGAGTATTAATAAAGGCCTTTGTCTGACTGCTCCTCTGCCTCGTGATTATCGGGGCGCACTATAACAGTTCCTCCACGTGTGGCCCAGTTTCTGGCACCGTCTGCTTGAGGGAACCTTCTCTCCCACCGGAGCACAAGTGCTTTGTCATGGGTGATGAGGCTTCTAGAGTGTTCGGCAGCTCCGGAGCCTGCGTGCCAGCTGGCCGTGGCTGCTGCAAGCTACCACCCCTCCGCCTGCCACACCCACCACGGCTGGGGCCTCTGGGGCCCGTGGAAGGCAGACGCCTAGCCTGGCTGCCAACACAAGCCTGTTCGGGGCCTGGCAGCGCTGGGTTTGCTCTGCTGGCACGCCCTGGCCCTCGCCACCCACCCTGTCTTCCCAACCAGGCAGATTAGCTGCACGGGGCTAGCGGGGTTCCCCAAGGCGGTGAGTCTGTGTCACCAGCCCCCCCAGGACCTGGGCCCCGTCCCTGCTGACGGGCTGAGGCAGGTCAGCGGCTGGCTGCTGCTTGGGTCCCCGGGGAGCCCCGGAGGTGCGAGGGAGCAGGGCAGCGGCTTGCCAGCCCCGATGCACAGCCCCCCGTCTCCATTACAATCAGGCCGGCAGCCTCCCCAGCTCAGAGATGCACGGCAGCGCGAGGAGCGGGAGGAAGGCGCTGCCAGCCAGCCAGCCACAGTATTTGGGAAGTGGAAACTTCCAGCCAGAGCACGGCCTTGCAAGGCGAAGAGCGGGCGGGGAGAGGCTCAACCAAAGTGGCCTGGGGCCACAGGGGGTGGCTGGGAGCCCCCAAGGTAACAGGGCCCTAAGTGGCAGGGCCTGACTGGGCTGGAATTCAGACCTGGGGGGGTCTTCCGAGGGCATGGAGTCTTTTATTTAAAACCTGAGACCAGCAGGGGCCTCCTTGCGGGGAGCTCAGTGGAGGCAGAAGGAGGGACCCAGCGCCCCCTAAGGCACCCGGACCCCAATACCTTGAGGGTTGAAGCCCCGGGGCGCCAGCCCCTGCAGCTCCACCGTGGGGCGTGTGTCCTCTGCCGCATTGGAGGTATTGCGGGGCACGGCCCTCCGGCCCCCAAAGGTGGTCCCAGAGCTCTCCGACATGCTTGCCTGCGGCCTCCCTGGGGGGAAGGAAGGTGAACCCCGTTACCTCGAGACAAGAAATGAAAGCAAGGAACTAGGCCCTCCCGCGCCCCAGCACTGAGCCACATGCTGCGGGGTTCACATCAACCCAACCCCAGAAGCGGCCACGAGGGCGAGCTGAACCCTGAGCACCACCCCCAAGATTGGGGGGCTCGTATTTGTCACCCACGGGGAGACACGGCACGGGGAGTGTAAAGACCGAGAGCAGGCTGCGCCCCCCTCGCCCCACAGGCGTCTGGGCAGGGAGCGGCTGCTGCGGGCCCGAGGTGCGCCCGCATCCCAGGCACTGAGGCTGGTGCGGCTTGTGCCAATAACCCAGACAGCCGCGTCCAGCGAGTGAGCCCCCAGCATCCACGTCTGTGTCTGCAGCGAACACGGAGCCATCCGGGCGCAGGTGGGGGAGATGGGACTCAGGGGGAGCGAGGGGCCCGGGAGAAGTCACCCGGGGAGAGGGGGCTACTTTGGGGTCAGGGCTACGGGAACAGCATGGGGAGCGGAGCCGGTTCGCTGGGCGACGGGCACGCCGTGTGACTTATCCAGGCCCCGCCTTCGCCCCACCTGCTGCCCAAGCGTGTGTGGGCAGAGCTGGGTTGGACACCACACGCTGGACAGTGGGGCACGGGGGGCCACGGCAGAGAAGACAGAGACCTTCTTTGGGGACCCTGGTCACCTGCGCAGCCCAGTCGGGCTGCAGGTTTTCAGACACGAGGCACCGGATGGGGAGCCCCTTGTATGGGGTGAAGCGGACTCGACTGTCCAGACATGTGTTGTGCAAAAGCAACACGGCCGGAGGGAAGGGGCCGTCCCTTGGGCGCCTGCTGGGAGAGTGAACCCCAGGTCCTGTCCATGCCCACCTGCCCCCCGCCCCTCCCAGCTCCCCCTCTGCATGGGCTTGCTTCCCTGATGGGAGGAGCCCTGCCCCTTAGGGGACCATCCTATAGCCCCCATTCCCATTTGGGGTTCACTCTCTGTTGAACCCCCAAAGCGGAGACTTTTGGGGGCACCTCAGGTGCCAGCCAGGCACAGAGCAGCCTGCAGGCCTGGCTAGGCAAGGAGGGGCACATGGGGCAGGCAGGGGTCTGCAGAGGGCCTGGGGGCCAAGTCTAAGGCTCGGGCTGGGTCCCCACCAGCAGGCGCCCACCTGCGCCCGCCCCTCCCAGCTCGCCCTCTGCATGTCTTGCTTCCCTGATGGGAGGAGGCCTGCCCCTTAGGGGGACCACCCCATCGCCCCTCATTCCCATTCTGCTGCCTTCTTAGCCCCTGCATCTGCAGGAAGTCTAGGGGAGTGGCTGGGTACGGTCCCCACACAGAGGTGCAGAGCCGGGGAAGGACAGGACGTGGCCCCTCGGGGCTGCCTGATTCCCTCCCTCAGCCCAGGGAGGGCCGGGCCTGGGCTGTCCTGTCCCTGCCCGCGGCCAGTGCCGGGCCGGAGAGCTGCTCACCTGGCAGTCAGAGTCCCTCTGGGCAGCACTCTCTGGACACTTCCTCAAAGGGACACAGGGCAAAAAAGTTGGCTCTTAAATAACTTCCTAACGGCCTGCCCGCCTGCCCGCCCCTGCGGCTTTCTCCTCCCCTGCCTGAGGGTTCAGCCCTCCCGGCCTCTCCACCCTTCCCTGAGCTATCTGGGCCTGGCCCCACCGCAGCCCAGGGGCCCCGCTTCCCGTACCACCCCCACCCGGGCTGCCCTACTCCCCCTCAACTGGCCCTGGGGCCCGCCCAGCCGGCTCCCTGCTGGGTCAGGGGCTTTGGGAACTGTGGGATTCCTGAGCCCTGAGGTCTGGTCTGCAGATGGCCACGCAGGTGTGGCCAGGCCAGCAGCAAGGGCGGCCATTGTTCTGTGTCAGCAGCCAGAGGCCGCGGCCCGGAGCCTGACCACAGATTTCCTGCAGGGGCCGAGCTGCCTGGACCGCAGCAGATGCCCAAGAGGCCACCAACATGAGGAAAGCACATTTTTTTCTGAAAGCCATCCTGGTTTATCTTCGGATAACTGGAGGAAAAGAAAACATTTCCTTCTAAAATTTTCCATGTTTTTGGAGTCTGCACCTCCACAAACTTCCATTTTCGGCCGATTCCGACCCGGCCTGTCTCTGGACCCCTGGCCCCCGCGTGGGGGGTCACGTGTCACGAGCAAAGGGTCGCCGTTGCCTCCGCCGCCTGTCCCCAGCTTCTGTGCCAGCCGCCTGCCCGCCACCCTACCTGTTTCCAAAGTGGGCAGGTCCTTCTGGGGTGCAGGGGGAGCTGCCCACCCACCTAGGCTCTCTGGACTCTTTGAGTCCAGAGGGCTGAGCAGATGAACACCCCACAGACTACTAGGAACAAGAACCAGCCTTTAATAGATTCTGAAGAATAGTGGGGTTCACGGAATCACCCTGCTCTCAGGGACCTGGGGTGTGAAGGACAGAGAGGGACACCTCGGGACAGATCAGGAGGGGGCTCATCCTCGCGGAGAGTAAAGGGGCGATCTCTGAGGAGGGGTGAGCCCGGCCCCTAGACCATTCAGGGTTGTCACCAGCGTAAGCTCCGTAAGCATGACGCAATCATAAATAAAAAATCAGCACAACGGAAAGAGTAAATGATGTAAGACAAGTCAAGTCAATACGGAACAGAAGAATATTGAAAGAAGGAACGTGTGGCGTGTGGATTGGGGTCCCCAGCCCCCCTGCACGCTATGTGCTCCCTTCCGGTGATGACCTGGCCGTCCACGGCAGCCGCACCTCTGCTGGCGGGGGCCTCACGCCCCAAACAAGCACACAAAAGCCCAGTCAGGCGAGTGAGGCTGGTTTTTTCCAGTCCAAGCAGGTCCTGAGCTCTCCTGGCTGCAGCGGCCGGCAAGTGGACACGCCTAAGGCCTGGCTGCAGCCCCCAGCCGCCCCTCACCCCACCCAGCCGGCACCTGAGACGGAGGAGGCTCCTTGCCCAGAGGAGGATGGGGGGCTGGCGGAGTGGGGTGAGGGCAGGCACTTTATAGCCGCCGTCCAGCTGCAGGGACAGCTGGGGAGCAGGGGCTCTGTTTTCATCCTTGTGCCTTTTACAAATTCTGCATATCAAGGTGACGCTGACACCCAGCTCCTTATATGATTCAGAGGTGAGGGTCAGTCCCTGCGGACACAGGTCCTCACACCCTGGCCACAGACCACGTCACGGCTACGGCCCTCCCCGCAGGCCCCCATGGGCCGTCCCAGTCTGGGCTTTGTATGTCCTCAACGCACCTGGACTCTTAGACCTGCACCCACCCCAGAGTGGCCAGACCCACGGGTTTACTTCTGGGGTCCCGGCCCAGTGAGGACACCCAAGGACCAGAAGAAGTTTCCAGCCCAACAGGTGGTCGCGGAGAACCTCGTGCCCGCTGGACCTCTCAGTTGCATGCATCTTTGATGGAGGAGAAATAATGAAAGGGGCACCATAAGACTAAAACCTGACCCACACAAGGAGGTGGGGGTCAAAGGAATCACATAACTGTAAGTGGGGGGTCCTCAGGAAAGGGGAGTGTCCCAGGACCCCACTCCCACCTCAAGCCAGAGAGATCCAAGACCCCGAGGACTACGAATCCCAGAATGCCGTCATCACCGAAGCAAGGATGCTGAGGACTGAGGGTGGAGTTAAGAAAGGGTTTTGGGATTTAAAAACCAGACCTGTGAGCTTTAGGCAGGCTATTGCTCCTGGCTGTGGATCGCCAAGTTTTTTTTGAGTGGGCCATGAGATTCCAGCTCAGCAGAACTGGTAGGACGCATTCACCAATTTATTCTTTATCTTTTTCCTTTCCCTTTTTGTAAATAAACCCTTTTATTAATTTTTGTGTGTGTGTCTGCAGTCGAGTCTTTTAAGTCCCTTCTAAGCGCACGGGTGAGAACCCAGACAGGCACCCCATTTATATCGGGGCTGCCCTGTAACATAACCATTAGCACAATGATATCCAAAAATCCCTCGTGCCAGAGCCTAAGTTACAAAGCATAAGATCAGTAGGTATCAGGGCCTCCCTGGTGGCGCAGGGGTTAAGTCTCAGCCCATGAAGCTGTCCAGAGCCAGCAGCACGTGTTCGACCAGGGAGCTTCCCACAGGGTGCAGCAGACCTCTCCTGTCTCCCCGCTGCTCCCCTCAGCAGTGAGTTTCAGTGGATTCGCCTGTTCTGCTCCCCACTCTGTCTCTGGGGAATCCTCTCACCAACCCCCCACCTGTACCCTGCACCCCAGTGTGTGTGCATAAATAAATATCTCTTTAAAAAAAAGCAGTAGATATCAGACTGCTGAGCGAAGGTGAAGATATGGAAATTGAGCCCATGTACAATCTCTGGTCTCCTTTTAAACTCTAGTTAGTTATTCAGAATCAGCAACAGATGAGCCACCCTCGAAGAGGAGCCCCTCCCAACTGAAAGAAAAGGATCAAACCTCACCTGCCCCCACAAAGGGGCAGCTCTGCCTGCCCGCTGGTGTCTGTGCAAGCGTCCTTGACTTCCCTGTCCCTTGCCCTAATAAACCTGTTCTTTAAGTTTATCTAACGTCTCTGTCTTGTGGAGAAATTCGCCGCATGCTGCTGAAGGGGAGTTCTGGGGAAAACTTTCCCAGAGTGAAGCCAAGGACCCTGCTGTCAAACCCATCAACACCAAAAACGACATCATCTGTGGCTGTGCTCAGGTGGCCTCATTTAACCTGGAGTTAATTTTGCACGAAGCTCTCTGGGGCCAGAGAGCTCTCCTGTTGGGGGAGAAAGGATGACCTGAACAAACTCCACAGGTAGGTTTTTATGGACCCCACCCCCACCTCAGATCAGAGAGAGCCAGGACACGAGGACTACAAATCCCATGATGCATCATCACTGAAGGGAGGATGCTGGGAATGAGGGTGGAGTTAAGCAGCCATGTTGGAAATATAACCAGACATGTGGGCTTCGGGGGTCTCTTGCCTGTTCGCCAGGATTTGGTGCACTATTGGGGTTCCAGCTCAGCGAAACTGGTAGGACCCATTCACCAATTTATTCTTTCTTTTTTTTTTTTTAAGATTTATTTTTTATTTATACATACAAGCTGGGGTACAGGCCAGAGGCGTGGGGCGGTGAGAGGGTTCACCAGAGACAGAGTGGGGAGCAGAACAGGCAAATCAGAAACACACTGCTGAGGGGAGCAGCGGGCGAGGCAGGAGAGGTCTGCCGCACCATGTGGGAATCTCCCTGGCCGGGCGTCGAACTCGCGTTGCTGCTCCCGACAGCTCCACAGCGCAGCGCTTAAGCGCTGCGCCACCAGGGAGGCCCTATTCTTTCTTTTTAAGCCCTTTGTCAGTGTTACTGTGTGTGCCTGCAGTTGATCTTATTATAAGTCCTTTTTGAAGCGCAGGGTGAGGACCCACTGCCAGGCACCCCATTTTATATCGGGGTTGCCCTATAACTGGCGCCCACCGTGGTTGGCCACATAACACCCGTGTTGGCCAGCCCGAGGAAACTTGCCTTGGTCACCCTAAGCGCTTTAGGTCTGCAGGAAACGTGGCATAATCTTTATGTCTCCAGTTTTGATAAGTTTGTTTTTTTTTTTCCCATATGTACAGCTGTCTTTTGTGGGTGTATTTTTGGCCCAAACACAGCCTCGACCATCTTCCTTTAGATGGCAGAGGGAGAAACAGACCTGCTTTTTATACATTTTCTCTTTATTATCATGAGTTTCTCACATGCAGCTTGACCTCTAGATCCCGGCCAAGCACAAGGCAAGGGCAGGTCCCTGCTCTCCTCTGGCACTGCTTACCTGGCTGGGGTGGACAACTTGGATGTGGTTTAGGGGTCCAGGACACACCTCTTTAGATACCTGTCACCACGAAGTCGGTTTTGGAGACGTTGGATTTGAAGAGTGGGGTTCTTGGGTTCACTCTGGGAAAGGTATCCCCAGAGATCCCCTATCAGCAGCACTGGCAAGTTTCCAGGCAAGTTTCTCTATGAGACAGAGACGTTAGTTGTATACAAAAGAGCAGGTTTCTTATAAAGGGAGAGAAGAATAAAGGACTCTTGCATAGACACAAATGGGCAGAAAAGGCCGCCCTGAGAGGAACGGGTTTGCTAAGTGAGAGGCCTGCATGGTCCAGGCGGGTGGCCTTGAGATCTCAGGAGGCTGCTGCCCTATGGAGGGACAGAGAGTTGGCAAAAAGGAATGTAACAGGGCTGAGACCAAAGTCCAGTGTAGGTGGCGCTCCCTGGAGGGGGTGGCTGCTGAGGAGATATAGCCCCAGGGAAATGCTAAAAAGGTATTGTAGTTTGGGGTAGAGACTCTGATGAAAAAAAAAGGGACTGAAAAAGAAGGAAATTCAGTTGCCGTGATGTAGAAGAGGAGACCCAGCGGCAGGAGATGCAGCTGTCAGATTGAGAATTTGGAAATCAGCCGCCAGGAGTTTTTTGAGCAGCCAGGATATAGGGTTTTGGATTCAGTGTTTTTGGAATCTTCAGTGACTTTGGGGCCAGGGACTTTGGAGGCTTTGCAAGTAGCCGAGTGATGGAAACTGTTCCTGGTTTTTTTACTGCAGCCGAAGGAAGAAGGCAGAGGCCCGGAGCGGGCGCCTTCCTAAATGCGCGAGCGCAGTCTGTGGGGCCGTCTGGCCGCTGTAGCTGCTGTTTGCAGTGTTGTTGGCCTGGTGCTGCGCTGGGGCACCACGGCAGTTTCGGGAGCATCTCCAGTTGTGTCCTGCTTCGTCCTCGTGAGTTGGAACCTGGCTTACAGTCTGGCTGTTGGAGTCTGCAGAGGCAGGAAGACGCCATCTTGGACACGTGGCCTATTGTTTGGAAGAGGAGCTCCACCTCAGCAGTGGCGGGAAGATGCCGCCTTCGTTGTTTCTTCTTTGGGACTTAAAGGACTGGACGTTGCTTTAAGTAAGGTAAACAGCCATATTTTGGCCTCAGCAACTTTGTTTTTCCTGTTTGTTAAATAAACCCCATTGTTACTGTTCCCTAAACCTAAGTAGTCTTGCAATTGTGCAGGCGGGTGCAGAACTAAGATAGTGACCTGTAAACAATTTGGGCAGTGCCCTTGGCCAGTTTTGAAGCCCCTTCTGTCCGGTATCAGGAGCACCTGCGGGTCCCTGTCCAGATCCCCCTGTGGGCAGGGAGCGTCCCCTGGGATGTGGCTTTGGCTCCAGGCTCCGCCAGACCTCAGCGCCATCAGCACCTTTCCTGCCAAGAATCCCATCTAGGCGGCAGCTTCTGCCCTGAATTTCAGTCTGGATTTGCTGCTATTTAATTCGCTTGCCCCAGAGCATAGAAACCCAGCTCCTTGAAGCCTTGGGCGGTGCGAGGGCAAGTGTGGGGAGGGGCCGTGTGCTGCCTGTTTTCCGTTTTCCTGGGACAGAGCGGCTTTGTCCCCTTGTAGCCTTTCAGCCCCGAAGGTGAAAGCAGCTTCTCTCTGATGCTTCAGCTCATTCAAAGGAAGCAAGGAATTGCGTTCCCCGGTCTTTCTGGGATACCGGCTCGGACCTTGGGGTGGGCTGGGGTTCAGGGCAGGGTCTTCGCAGGCAGTTGCTTGGGGCCCTGGAAGGTGCCTGACTGCAAAGGCCCAGGACATCAGGCAATTCATTCGCTCACTCCTTGATGCTGGCACCAACCTTGCAGCCACCTCCCTAATGGTGCCAGCTCACTCTGCTTTCCTTGTCTCCCAAACAGCCCTGGAGAGGTTCCCGGCATGGCTGGAGGGCTGAGCTTGTACTGAGTTCTCCCAGGGGAGCTTGTGTTGGGCTCTCCTGCTTCGCCCTGGGGTGCTTTCTTGCTGCCCTTGAATGCATTTGTCATGGAACAATTCAACAGGTAGCTCCATCCCCTATTAGATTAACCCAGAAAACTGGCACGGCCGTAGGTGCTTGGTCAATGTAAAAGAGGTTAGCATGAAAAAATCCATAGCGGAGATTTATCATTTACAATAAACAGAGCTATTATTAAAATAGATGGCACAGCTGGAAACTAGGACTTTTCCAACTTTGATTTCAGGCACGTGGCTGAGTCGGAGCGTGTGAGTTTTCCCTGGGGAAAGAAACACCTATCTTTGTATTTGTTTCACAAGAGATGAAAATGAAGTTCTAGAAATAACGATTGCTTACGCATTTTGAAATTGAGATTTCTAGCTCGACCTCAATCTCATTTTCCGGCCTGCAGTATGTGCAGTATGCTTTCGCAGAGTGCTTGCCTGGATGAATTCTCTTCCCTTGCATCTCCTGTAGCTAGTTCTGGCCAGGGGACCCCACTCTGACAGTGGGGTCCAACCGGCAGGGTATGTGAAGTGTCCCTGTGAGTTCTTAAAGGCGGGGTTGTCGATCTCCGGAATTGAGGACCTGGGACGCGGAAAGAACTGAGCTTGACCCAAAGCTTGTGCAGGGGACTGAGCTCTCAGGCATCAGCGTCAAACTTTATTTGCAGTGAACTTTTATATATTCTTGAGCACAGAATATCCAAGGCCAGCTATTTTTGCTAGTATTCCCTGTTCCCAAAATCTGAGGTTCCCAGGTGGTCTGAAGGCCAGATGTGCGGTCATTCTCAAGGGCTCTATCCTATCTAATCGGCTTACCCGAGGCGCGTAGGAATACAGTAAGGAATACAGTAAGGAGAAAGGAAGAGAGGGCCCCACTAAGAGTGCGTTCTGTTCCCTGGCTCGAGTCACTTGGCCTTGGGGTCTATCTTTAGACCCAGAACACGCGAGTGTTCTCAGCGTTCCGGCCATCATGCTGTGCCAAGGACACAGACGCCCTTCGAGCTAAGCTCCATGTTCTTCTACACGGGGTGTGCCCTCCTCGCTCCATTTCCTTTCTTCTGGCTGGAAT
This sequence comes from Scalopus aquaticus, assembly GCA_004024925.1. Taxonomy (NCBI): domain Eukaryota; kingdom Metazoa; phylum Chordata; class Mammalia; order Eulipotyphla; family Talpidae; genus Scalopus; species Scalopus aquaticus. The sequence continues at coordinate 138,376 of PVIJ01002213.1, read as the reverse complement.
GTGGATGTGATGGCTGGAGACGAAGCAGCTGCAGGTACCCAAGGAGGGGCGCAGTGGAGATGGTGAATGAAGCAGCTGGCTAGAAGGAGTGTGAGCTCCTGGCGGCGCCCCTCCAGCTGGGGCTACCTCACCAGGCCCTGGAGTGAGCCCCGGATGCCCAGGTGTCCAGTTGAAAGCTCAGCTTGCTTTGTTTTCGGATGAGTTGCTACTAACCCTAATCGCAGCCAACACACACAGGCGCCCATCCTGTTCCAACAAGGATGGGGGGCGGCTGTGCCAGAGAGGGCTGTTCTTGTGCTTGTCCAGCTTCATCGACCAGAACAGTCACTGGTATTGCTGGCAGCGATTCGTGAGTTAGAGCTGCTCCTACGCTGAGGACAATGTGGACATCGGCCTTTTTGTTCTTCCCAGGAATAGGACAAGGGTGTGCTGATAGATGAGGATGGGGAGGCTGATCTCAGGGTACCAGGATGGCGCCAGGTTAGAAATGAGAGGATGGTTTTCTTGAACGCGCACACACACACACACACACACACACACACACACACACACACAGAGAGAGAGAGAGAGAGAGAGAGAGAGAGAGAGAGAGAAGTTAACATAAGATATTAGGTGGTTATGATTCAACCCAGCAATCCCACCTCAATCAACTATCCAGAGACCATGAAACCATCAACACAAAAACCTATTAATTCACGTTCAAGGCAGCATTATATACAAGAACTGGGACATGGAAGCAGCATCAATGTTGCCAGGTGGATGACTGGATCGAGAAGATGTAGTCTTTCCACACCATGGAGTATTATATAGCCATGAAAAGGGGTGAACGGTAGTCATTCTCCACAGAGTGGTGGGAATTGGAGAGAATTATGTGCAGCAAAGTCTGTCAGAATAATAAAAACTAAGACTGGACATTTACAGAACAGACATTTTGATAACGCAAACCATTTTTTCCAAAACCAGTGATTTCAGTGAGCACGCTGAGGCCTGTGGCTAAGACATCAGAGGGACACCAGGGGAGGTGGCGGGAACAGAAAATACCATTAGGAAATGTAAAGGCATGTTCAGGCATGTTCAGAAGCCAGCCTTCACCGACACAAGTAGCCCCAGGGATGAGGGGTCACCACACGCGGTGTGATTGGGCTTGGCGGCTGGTGAGGGCTCGTTCTCAAAGCCTGGGAGTCCAGGCTCTCCCCAGATGACCTCAAATTTTTCTAAAACCTCCTTCTGGGCAATTCAAGCATGTCTGTAAGGGGCCCGGTCCTGGGCCGCCATATAGGTCTGGTCAGTTGGATCAATATTTGCAGCGATGACAGCGGATTCTGCTCTCGGGTGCCAAGGGGCTCACGGTCAAAGGGAAGAAGGCACAGGGCCCAGCATGGTCCCTTCTGCAGGCTGGTGGTTCAGCCTGGGGCGCCTCGTGGGGTCGTGGCCTAGGAGCCCGTCTGAGAGGGCTGATGGCAGCCTGGAGCTGTGGAGTGACCCAGACGAGAAGCCAAGACCCGGATGCCAGCCAGACGCGGGAGGGACATGCTTGGCCAGGGTGTGACCCAGAAGAGCTAATTTACACCAAGCCCAAACAGAACACAGTCTGGTTTTCCTTCCCGGCTTTATCGAGAGAGACTTGGCAGGCCCAAGGCTGAGTGAAGGTGTATGACGCGCGAAGTTCCCGCCCGTGAAGCAGATGACAAGGAGTCACCTGAGCAAAAAGCAGAATTTAAAGGTTTTAAAATGAAGCAAAATCAAAGTGATGTATTCTGTGTTGTACACCAAACCAAGGTTGAGTTCAGGAAGGCTCACACAGATGGAATGCTCTGGAAAGTATCCTGTCCATCGGCCAGGCCCCTCGAAAACACGAGCTCCAAACTAATTTATTCAAAATCAGGCCTTGAGTTGATGACCCACTGAGTCATTAAATAGACATGGGGGTGGGGGCTTCCCGATGGCACAGTGGTTAGTCTCAGCACAATGAAGCTATCACCAGCCACTGTGGCCTGAGTTCGATCCCCGGCCAGGGAGCTTCCCACAGGGTGCAGCAGACCTCTCCTGTCTCCCGCTGCTCCCCTCAGCAGTGGCTTTCAGTCGATCTGCCTGTTCCGCTCCCCACTCTGTCTCTGCTGAACTCTCTCAGCCACCTACACCCCAGTTCTTATATGCATAAGTAAATAAAAAGAAATCTTTAAACACACACACACACACACACACACACTTAGAAATTACGAGGAAGATGTCTGTCCCCTTCAGTCTCTGAGTTGATTATTGACAAGTCTACAAAGTTATTTCAGGGACTCTTGTTCAGCAGACTACTGAGCTGACTCCCGTCAGACAAAACCAACAACTCAGCAAATTAAACCACATTCTTCTAGTTGGCAGTTGGAACACTGTCCCCAAATTAACGTCACCCAGCTAGAAAGAAAATGAATGTTTTGATTTGGGACAGGAGCGGGATTAGTTAGCATTTAGAAGAGGGTCTGGGAGAAATCACACACCGAATGAGCAGAGGAGAGAGCAGCAGGTCCAGACCACCCCTCAGCATCTGCACTCGGGCAAGGGAGGTGGCAGGTAGGGAAAAGCGAACAAGAAATTCTGCAAGTGGGAACCGGTTTGCTGACCCCGAAGGACCGGGACCTCAGGCCGCAGCCTCAGCCCAGCATTCTCACCCCTCCTGAGGGGCGGGGGGCGGCAGGCACAGATGCTGGGACAGAGATGCTTCCCGGTGGGAGAGACCCACAAGTCACGCAGAGCGGCGGATCCCTGCAAGGCCTTCATGGAGTGTTTGGAGCTGGCTGTAAGCTTAATGGGGGCCCAGGGCTATGACAGCAGTTTTGGGGTCCATGGCTGAGGCAGGCACCCGTGAAACACTTGATGAAAACACCGGTGTTGTTTTTCTAAGAAGACAAGACCCTCTTAGTGAGATTCAAGAAGCAGAGTCGATGGGATTGGTGTTCCCCAAAGCTCATGCAAGTCTCAGGTGAGTCTTTACCAGGTGACGCTAAAACCCCACTGATGACAGACTGGAAGAAGCCTCGAGGTCTCTGGCCAAATGGAAATGCTTGATCTGCTGACCTGGAGATGGATTATTTTGCATTAAGGATTTGACATTAAAGATTTACATGGAAGATTCAGTTGCTGGCTTGAAACACAATACTGGTGAGGTTTCCCACACGAATCTCTTCCTCCCGGAAAATTATTTCAGAGTCGTGGACACACAAAAAAAGCCCGCTGAACTGTACGTGACTATTTTTAGAATAATTCAGGATAAGGCCTTCAATGCTTAGAGCTGACGACGGGGGAAGAGTCATTCGGGGATGCAAATAAAGTGAGATCACCCATTCATCAAAAGCGCCAAGTAGGAAACTTCCTCCTCGTAATTTAAAACTTTTGTACAACTAAACAGTGAAACCTGAAAAATCCTTTTACAATAAAACTCGGCTTGATGGGATACAGGTTATGATACAAACAATAGTCATCGCGAATTAATACACTTGTCCCCCAAGCACTGCCGTTCTTTATCAGAACATTGGCTGCCCTTTTAAAATTATATCGATGTGGGAAAAAATAACTGCACAAGACCAGAACGTTGGAAGGCAATCTATACTCTCAGAAAAACTGAAGGGTACTGTAGTCAGATCGCATAAACTGCACTTACCTTCCTCCTTTGTACAAGCAAAAGGAAAATAATGGCTTCCAGAGAGAATGGGGAAAATGTGGAGGAGCCAGAAGAGGGAGCAGGTGGATGTGGGCTTGGGAGGTTTGGTGGAGGGAAAGAAGGAAAGAAGGGTCTTCCTGGGGGTGCAGGGATTAAGTCTCAGCCTATGAAGCTGTCTGCAGCCACTGCAGCATGAGTTCGATCCCCGGCCAGGGAGCTTCCCACAGGGCGCAGCAGACCCCTCCTGTCTCCCTGCTGCTCCCCTCAGCAGCGTGTTTCCTTCGATCCGCCTGTTCTATTCCCCACTCTGTCTCTGATGAGTCCTCTCACCCCCCCCCACATCTCTGGCCTGCACCCCAGTTCTTGTATGCATAAATAAAATAAATATTGGGCCTCCCTGGGGGCGCAAGGGGTTGAGTCTCAGCCTATGAAGCTGTCTACAGCCACTGCAGCACAAGTTTGATCCCCGTCCAGGGAGCTTCCCACAGGGCGCAGCAGACACCTCTTGTCTCCCCACTGCTCCCCTCAGCAGTGGATTTCAGTGGATCCGCCTGTCCTGCTCCCCACTCTGTCTCTGGGGGGTCCTCTCACCCCCACACTTCTGGCTGACACCCCAATTCTTGTGTGCATAAATCAATAAATCTTTGAAAAAAACCAGATTTTAAAGAACGTGATATTTTGTAGATGTGAGTTTAATTATCATTTCAAGATTTTTGTAATCATTTGGAAAGTCTTGTGTTTAAACAGGCTCTTGGAAATGAGCGCATCGGGTTAAATATTAATGGACTGACGCTCCAGCCTTAAGCAGTTAAGACCATCTGCCTCCTTGGCGGTGAGTCCCGATGCCGAGAGCTTTGCTGGGTGACTGAACGCCTGTCCATGGTCAACGCTGACATTTTCTGACACGTTTCCCAGAACTCAGGGGCTGAGGAACATCTGGTGCCACATTTATGATTTATCATCACGTAGACCAGAGACGCTGAGCTGTCCGCAAAGGAAGCAAGGACCCGTGGGGACCTCTGGTTCCCACTGCTGAGGTATCTTAGCACCTCCTGAGGGAGGGACACGACGTCGCATTCAAATAACACTGATTTGTCTACACCCCCACGGCCATTTGTTTTCACAGGATTCTGAAAGATGGGACGGGGTGTGCACGCACATTTTTAGATGAGAAGCCCAGGCTCGGCCAGGGTGGGCTGGGGGGACCCAGGAGGGGTTCACCTGGAGGGGCTGTGCTCTTTCACCCCTCAAGGGCGTCAAGGCATCATAACCTTCCTCCATCCTCAGGGGTAAGACTGATTAAAATATGTTTTTAAAGATTGATTTATTTATGCACACAAGAGCTGGGGTGCAGGCCAGAGGTGTGGGGGTGAGAGGACTCCCCAGAGACAGAGTGGGGAGCAGAACAGGCAGACCTACTGAAATGCACTGCTGAGGGGAGCAGCGGGGAGACAGGAGAGGTCTGCCGTGCCCTGTGGGAACCTCAGCCGGGCATCGAACTTGCGTCGCCGCAGCCGACAGCTCCATAGTGCTGCACCTAACCCGCTGCGCCACCAGGGAAGCCCGGCATCTCTTTTTTTGTTAAAGGTTTATTTATGCATACAAGCTGGGGTGCAGGCCAAAGGTGCAGGGCTGAAAGGATTCTCCAGAGACAGAGTAGGGAGCAGAACAGGCAGATTGACTGAAATCCACTGCTGAGGGGAGCAGCGGGGAGACAGGAGGGGTCTGCTGCGCCCTGTGGGAAGCTCCCTGGCTGGGGATCTAACTCGTGCTGCAGTGGCTGTGACAGCTTCATAGGCTGAGACTCAACCCCTGTGCCCCCAGGGAGGCCCTGATTGAAATCTTACTGAGATCAATACTATATTGGAACGTTGTCTCAAGTTGCTACCAATGGTGCACTTCTGGATCCCAGAGGGACAGAGGCAGAGCCTGGGCGGGTGCTCTGGGCCTGGACATAGGGTGGAGAGGGTCTAATGAGTGGGGAGGGACACAGCCGGCTAAGCCCCGGGGCAGGCGGGTGCACCCACACCTCGCCAGCTCCATGGCTGGTCATGTGGCCAGTTAGGCCAAATACTGGGTAGGTGGCAGGGAGCTCGAGGCTCCCACATATCCCAGAGGCCTTGCTACGTGGCTGTTTTTCTGGATCCCACAAGCAGCAAGGCAGATGGCAGAGATGCCTCACCCACGGGGAGGGAGACAGTCAAAGCAGAGGCGACACTAAACTCACCCCACACAGGTGGGGTTTGATCTGGGGTCCTCCAGCTCCATTTGAATGGACCGTGTGATTTTCTCCCATTCATAAAAAAACGAGGGCTCGTTAGCTCAGTGGCAGAGAAAAGCGTCTCATCTGCTCACTCATGTTCCTGAAAGTGAGATGAATCCGACATGATCAGCATTTGCTGAGGGCCTGGTGGGAGCCTTGCGCTTAAACCCACCTCAATGAGCAGAATTTCCTGGGTCGGCCGCTGGAAGAAGCAGGGCCAAGAGCAGGCGCCCTCCTTGGGGGAATGGATACAGCAAGGCCTGCACACGGGCCGCATTGCCCTGCGAAGGCTGAGAATACTCACGCCCCCTTAGTTCCACCAGAACATATGGATTCTTAATAAAACTGATTTTTGTAAACATCAAATCTCATTTTAATTTCTCTGGGAGGTGAGCAAATTCTAATGTGTTTAATCAAACGCTTGTATTTCCTCTGTGGAGTCTGTGTTCACATTCTCTGGGCACGCATTCCAGCCTCTTTACTAATTAGTTTAACTATTTATTCTAGTTATTAATTCCTCTCCTGTTCTATAGGCTGCAAATGTTTCCATCTGATGGATAAATTTGTCATCTAACTTTTTAAGTGCCTTTTTTTAAATAAGAGAGATGCTAATTTTTTAGAGTTTGTATCTGCCAGTCCTTTGGGTTTTGATTTAAAGACATTTCCAACCTTAAATCCAAGACCAAAAAAACCCTCTATTTATAATTTTGTTTTTAACATTTAGGCTTTGCATCTGAAATTTCCTTTAGGAGTGGCGTGAGACAGAGAATACAACTTTTTTTCACCAAATACATGACCAGTGTTGCAAGGTGATTTGTGGGCTATTTCTTCTGTCTCTGCTGATCTGAAGCGCCTGTGATTTCACAGCCCAGGGTCGTGCAGACAGAGACAGGCCCTGGTTGAAGCTCTCTCCATCGATCTGCTCCAATCGTCTCCTGAACGGCTCTTCTCTTTGAGAATCACTTTGGCTATTTTTGCCAATTTACTTTCCCAATCGATATTTGAAACCAGCGCACCACTTTCCATGAAACATCTTGGTGCTATGTTCATTGAAATCACATTATTTATAAATTGATTTTGGAATAATAACTGTCTTTAAAATATTGAGTCTTCCCTCAACAAACACTATCCTTCCATCTGTTCAGATTTTCTTTTTATGGCCTTCATTAAGCTTTATGGATTTCTTTTTTTGGTAAAGAGATCTTATTAGGTTTAGTTCTTAGGATTTCAGTTTTTCTTCTTACCATACGTTACTCTGTCTCTTTACTTGTTCAATTGATTAATGATTTTAAGAAATGTACTGATTCCTGGATAGGGCTTATTAGCAATCACTTTGCTAACTAGTTGAAATTATTTTTCAGTTTGTTTTCTTATAGTTTTAGATTTTCATAATCCACCATTCACCATGTGCAGAAGACAACAAAGTACTGTGTCTACTCCCCCGATATTTGAAACTCGTTTTCTTTATTTTACCGCATTGTCCAGAACCTCTGGGCCATGCTGAGCAGGGATGATGAGGGTTGGAATCCTTTTCTTACTAGAACAGAACTCAGGAAGCAGAATAGCTGTAGGCAGGAAAACTCGAAAGACTGTTGATTCATAGTGTGAAATCGTCATCTGTAGCAAGTCTTATTTTGACCAGCAGTGAAAGAGATTACTTGTCTAACTGATGTTTTAGCCCCATTTTCTGTCCAGTAATTGTAAGAAATGAATCTAATGATTAAAAAAAATGGTTTTGATATTGAAAAGTCTATAAAGATTACCCGTCGGTCAATCCACACGCTGACCAGGAGTCTATAGTGATTTTGCAAGATCGAATCTTTTTTTTTTTGATTGTGGTAGGTGAATGCTTTCTCCAAATCGCTCAAACTTGACCTCATTCCAACACAGAATATGCCCCACCTACCGCTCCTGTCCAGCGGCGACGCTCTCTTTGCGCCTGCATCTGCGAGGGAGATGAAACGCATGAGATCCATACTCACTGGACTTTCAATGTCTCCTCTTCAAAGAAGCAGCTCGGCAGAGACCGCTGCAGAAGGGGCGCTGGCCCGGTCACAGGGGAGCGGGGACGGGTGCTACTATGTGGGCCAGCTGTCCCCTCCTCCTCCGCCCCAGGAGCCGGACCAGCCCGGGAATGGAGCGCGAGTCTCACTGCCCCCGTCTCTCCTCGGACTCAGATAAAGGCTTTGAAGCGGCAGCACCCCTTGGTACTGCTCCCCCTTTCCATCACGGAGCCACCGACCTGCAGGCCCGAGGAGGCGAGCTCACGCGGGTCTCACGAGCTGATCTGGGGCCACCTGACTCCCCTTCCTTTGTCCCACTGCCTCCAGCTCCCTGTCCCACCTGCCTCCCGAGGGGCCCCGAAACTTAGTGACGTGGCAGGCGACAGGTCCCAGAATGGCCAGGGCCCTGGACTTTCACTCTCGCTGGTGGAAACTCGCACGCTCTTGTGACCACAGAAGTCCTGGGACAGCGCCCCAACCGCACAGACCCCGCAGCTGAGAGAGGAGCCAGCCCCTGTGCTCGACCTCGCCAGGGTCACGCCAGGGGTCTCCAGAAGGAGGCGCGCGAGCCTCTCCCCGGACCTGCTGGACGGGCTGCAAACCGGAGCAGGCCTCCAAGGAGCTTCGCCGCACACAGCCTGCAAGTCCTCCGTGGAAGGGGGCACGCGGGCTCCGTCTCAGAAACAGCAGCCCCAGCAGCCCCAGCAGCCCCAGTGGATGTGCAGAAATGACCCAGTAGGGTAAGCGATAAAGTTGTCAGGTTTTTCCGCCCTCCCCTCGGTGAGGGACCTCAGCAGGCCTGCGCACATGCATGATGGCGGCCCCTGAAGCAGGGTGCGGGCCTGCGTGAGTGGGCGCACCTGGGCCAGAGACTGGGCTTCGAAGCAGTGGAAGCAGCAGCAGCAGCGGGAGAAGCAGCAGAGGGGAAGCAGAGGCCCTGCCATTTGGGGTGTAGCAGAGAGGCCAGGAGACGCCGCCAGAGAGCCTGAGAGAGTGAAGATTTGCGGGGGGGCCAGGAGGCCTGCCGGCATCTCCGTTGCCTGCCCTCTATCTGGTTGCCTCTCATAAGAAACCATTAAAAAGCATAAAAAGCCATGGAGGGCTCCAGAACTCCTTGCCTTTAGACCCATCTGTGCAGCTCCGCAGCAAGCCTGTCGTCCCAGTGCCATCCTGCCTTTACAACCCCCCCACGCCCTGCACCCTCCCGGCTTCTCTGTGGGCACAGCTGGGTGGGGTGCGGCCCCGAGAGCCGGGTCTGCAGTTGCGCTAAACGAGAACCGAAACCTGGAGTTCCCCTCCCCACAGCGTCCTATCTGCTCTTGGCTAGGCCTCCTGGGCTCACAAGGTCCCGGAGAATCTGGCAGCTGTCACAAAATACCATCTGTCCTCAGAAAAATGGGTGCAGAGGTGGCCGCCTCCCAGGGGACGCGGGCTGTCAGCGCGTTTTCCCTGGGCGAGGAGTCCATCAAGTCTCTGACAAGCGGAAGCCCGCAGAGCAGAGCCCTGGGCTGGACTCGGGGCGCGGGTGTGGGTGCAGGACTTGGCCGTGGGCGGTGCGGTGCAGGCGGCTGCTGCAGGAGGGGCCGGGTTCCTCAGCCGCAGCAGAACGGCGGTAGCCCCTGCCCGCTTCCAGCCCAGCCCTCGGCCCCGGGGTGCCTGCGGGGACCAGCAGGTGGGCTGATGAGGCCGCAACGCTGGCTTGTGGGGCGCCGGGGGTTCCCGAATATGCAGACCAGTCTTGAGGGGCTATGCAGCCCCTCGTGTCTAGAGGGACTTGGGAGATGCCTCCAGGCCCTGCAGCCTCAGCCGGAGCAACCTCCAGCAAATGCCCTGCAGGGGTGGGCTGGGGGCTCCGGCTGGGGCAGAGCTGCCTGCTGAAGCCACAGGGGTCTTGGGTTTGCTGGAAAGAAGCAGCCTCTGAGTCCAGCGCCTCAAGCCCGGGCTGCGGGCCCTGCGGCGTCCACAGGCCTCCTGCCTGAGCGGGCACCGAGCCCACAAAGTCCTGCCAGGCGGGGCCGCCTGGGAGTGTCGGGCTGTCCCAGGGTGTTCTCCCAGGCTGCACCTCTGCGGTGGGGGGTGGGGATACGTGCGTCTACACCTCCTGACTATTCAAACTCAATGCTGCAAAGTCCGGGACTAGTACGAAGGGAGTTACCTGGCTTCATCACGGAGCAGTTAGCACTAGAGAGTGAGAACATGACAGAATCTGCATTCACAAGACTCCATTTAAGCCATATATTTATTCAGCTCAGATCATAGAAGCCGTCTAAATACAGTTGTGCTCCCCCCCTCAAAAATGCTTCCAAATAGTGCAAGAGAAAATCTATGTTATGTTCATTTTTAGGGATATTTACTTTGTTAGTGTCTACCTGCTCGCTTTCAACAAAATTTCAGGTCTTTGAGACAATTGCATGCAGTTTAATTGAGCAGTCTGGAAGGAGGCTGAATATTGGAAATGTGGCTCAGGAGCCTCAAGCCGCTTTGAGGGAGCGGCCCCTCCGACAGCCTGGCGTGGCTGTGAGCCCCCCGCCACGTGCACGGATGCTTGCTGTGGCCAGCACCACCCCAGAGTTCCATCAAAAGCTCTCCGAGCTGCAAACGCCACTTGCCATCCTGGAGGGTCTCACTGAGTGGGTGGGGCCGCCTTCCCTTGAACCCCCGAGCAGCTGGGAGCCCGTGGATGTTTTATTCATAAGAAACGGAGCCCAAACCTCTCAGACATTTGCAAAGATTTGCAGCCCCTAATGAGCCGCAGCGAGCTGTTCCCAGCTTCCCGCTGACTTGATTTGAACGTGTGATTCCCGTGGCCAGTGCAGTCTCTGCTCTGTCTCTCTGGGGCTGGAACCCGGAGCGCGTTGCGCCCTGGAGAATGTGAAAACACTTTAATTAACAACAGGAGTGGGCAGGCCTGCTGGGCTCCTCCTGTCACCCTCCTCCAGCCCCCAAAGTCTGCATTCAGTCCTCACCCCCACCATCTCCATCATCTCCACCAAAGAAAATTCAAAGAAACAATTTCACTTAAAATGGCTTCAGAAAGGCGACCCGAGCTATTTCTCCCCCTCCCTCCGTCTGGCTCAACTTTATCTGTAAGAACATTAACACACACACACGCACACATACACTCATGCACGCACACACAAATCATGCACGCACACATGCGCACACACATGCACACACGTGTGCACACACGCACACTCATGCACATGCTTGTACACTCACATACATGCAGAAGACATGAACCCCGTGTCCCTCTACTTTCCGCGTGCTCTAGAGACACGCTGGTTTGGGATCTGCAGGCATTTGAATGTGCAAATTTAGACTAGTCAATCGCTCAGTCAGATAAATAATTTGGCTCATTAATTTAAATGAAATGCTGTTGCATCCTTGCACACCGCGCAGTGGAGAGACGATGTGCTTTTGCGTGTTTATTTGCTTGTTTTTAAATGTCAGGTCAGTGTCTCTGCCTGAGCTGGTCATCCTGCAGACTGACCGACAGCTGCCGGCGGGGACAGTGGGCCCTTGTGTCCACTGCTGAAAAACAGACTCAGGTTTGAAGCTTGCACTTGTTGCCTTGCGTGACCGTGAGTGTGAGCGGGGTGGACGCACCATGTGGAGGTTGACCGCTGCTGCCCCACAGCCCCCGGGGAGCTGGCTTTCTGGGGATAGCGCCATTTGGGATAAGAACCCTGGTTTGGCCAGAATCAGAGCTCTCTCGCCAAGGACTTCATTCTGGGATGAGCCTCTCCACCACTAACTCTGGAGCATCCTCCCCGCAGACCCCCGCCGTGGCCAGACCTGGGGGGACCCCAGCGCCCAGCACATCTGGGGGAAGCTGGACGTGGGTGGGCGGGAGTTCGAGGTCCTTAAAGGATCCAGTGCCCGGGCGGAACGGGAAGTTTTACTTTTGCTTTTCGGGGGAGTAAGTGGGGTGCAGTGTGAGGATCCAATTAAAATAAACGTCATTAGAAGCCGCAGCTACCTCTGACCTCGCTGGGCAACCCCGGCCGTGTGGCCCGAGAGTTGGGGCGGATCCAGGACACGCGTGCTTCATTCGCACGCCTGTCACTGACCCCCATCATCTTTGCTGAGGACCCGTTTCTGTGCTTGGAGCCAAGAATGGTTCTCCCCAAGCGGCGCCGGCCCCCGCTCTCCCCTGGATGCTGGAACCCCTTGCAGATGTGGGACCCTCAGCCGTGTCCTGCCCGCCGCCAGCTGCTTCCTGAACCGGGGCTGGCTGCCTGTTTCACTTAAATGCTTTCTGGACCCTGATATTTAACCTCCAGTGAGTTCTTTCCCCAGTAAGTAGCGTCCTCAAGGCGAACATTAAATATTTAAGTGCACAATCTTCTCGCGCTCAACCAGAGACGGGGTTCAGCCTCGTTCCCGTGCATCTTGGCAGGCCACTGTGGAGACGTGGGGGTCTCGTGCCTTCAGGTCCTGGCCCCAGGGTTGGGGTGAATGGGCTCTTCTTCGCCAACACGCGTGGGCTGAGCACCCGCCTGCAGAGGAGTTTCGTGCAGCTCCTCACTCCATAAGCGCGGCGGCCCTGCCCGTCAGTGGTGACAGCGTGTGACAGGGTGGGCCCCGGAGATAACAGGCACCCGCTGAGGTCTGCGCAGCCCAGGTCCTCCCATGGAACCCCCACTCCCGCTGGACTCAGTGATGGGGTGTCGAGAGAGGCCCCTCCAGCCTGAGTGCCCCCATCAGAGGGGCAAGGCCTTGCCCTTTGAGAATCTCTAGGCTTTCAGCATCTTCTGGAAAAACGTGAGTTTCTCTCCTTACAGACCTTCCCGCAACCTGTGCATGTGTAATAAAAACATTCTCTACATGTCCTTATTCTATTTTTATTTATTTTTTTTAAATTTATTTATTTATACATACAAGCTGGGGTACAGGCCAGAGGCGTGGGGCGGCGAGAGGGTTCACCAGAGACAGAGTGGGGAGCAGAACAGGCAGATCAGAAATACACTGCTGAGGGGAGCAGCGGGGGAGGCAGGAGAGGTCTGCCGCACCATGTGGGATTCTCCCCGGCCAGGTGTCGAACTCACATTGCGAGCTGCCGACTCCACAGCACAGTGCTCAACCGCTGCACCACCGGGGAGGCCCCTTATTCTATTTTTAGATGGTTCTGGCTCCTTTGCAGATAAAGCTGTTGAAGGAAATGGCTCGCTCACGAGGGCTTACAGGAGTTACCCAGAAGGCCCGGGAGGGTGATCTGAATAATAGAGTTCAGAGGAAAGTACTTCCCTGTAGCCAGTAACTCACCACTGGTGGAGAGTTGCCACAAAGTAGAGTTCTCTCTGCAATGTGTGGAGACTCAAGTAATTCAAGGAGGAGAAGAGCAACCCAAGGCCTCCGGATTAACAGGAGAAGGGCCCCCCGGGGGGGGCGCAGGGGTTAAGTCTCAGCCTATGAAGCTGTCGGCAGCCCCTGCAGCACGAGTTCGATCCCCGGCCAGGGAGCTTCCCACAGGGTGCAGCAGACCCCTCCTGTCTCCCCGCTGCTTCCCTCAGCAGTGGACTTCAGGGGATCTGCCTGTTCTAATCCCCACTCTGTCTCTGGGGAGTCCTCTCACCCCCCCGCACCTCTGGCCTGCACCCCAGCTTGTATGCATAAATAAATAAAATCTTAAAAAAAAGAAAAGTGAGCCTTCTTCCATCTCTTCCCGCAGGCGTGGGAGGAGCAGGATGGAGGAGCCACTTTGCCATTAGCTTGGGTCAAAGACTGAAGCCCCGAGAGCCCTGTCTGTCAAGGAACCTCCCATAACCCCGCCAGGGCATTTGGAGCCCGTCAAGCCTCCCGTTAGCTGAAAGACTCATTACTTCTCCCCTATTCCCGTCTAAAAAACGTGCTATGCCTCTCAAATCTACAGCCAAAAGAATCAGATCGATGTCTCCATCTTCTGAGTCCATCCTCCTGGACCCCCCTCTGTGGTCCTCAAACGCGCCCAGCCCAGCCTGACTCAGGGGACCATCCCCAAGTCCCAGCCAGGCCCCCCACCCGCCACATCAGCGACTGCACAGTCAGCTCCTTTAAGAGCCCCCCCTCCTTGAGCATCTTAGTCAATGGCTGGGATTATAGGATGGATCTGGCATGCCAGAGTCAGTACCGGCATTGAGCCGGTGTTGGGGTTCGGTGCCCCGTCAGCATCCATCTGCATGACAGGCACTGCCAAGGGTCGGTCTTTAGAAAGAGCTTTACTCTGCGAAACGTGGTGTTTCTTCCTTAAATCAATCCAACAACAAAGTGACCGGAACAGCTGGACCGTCCGTCCGGAAGCAAATGGAAGTGCATCTGGAGAAAAGAAAAGAAAACGTCTAATTTTATTTATGTATTTATTTAAAAGATTTATTTATTTATTTATACAAGCTGGGGTACAGGACAGAGGCGTGGGGCGGCGAGAGTGTTCACCAGAGACAGAGTGGGGAGCAGAACAGGCAGATCAGAAATACACCGCTGAGGGGAGCAGCGGGCGAGGCAGGAGAGGTCTGCTGCCCCATGTGGGATTCTCCCCGGCCGGGCGTCGAACTCGCGTCGCCGCTGCCGACAGCTCCACAGTGCAGCCAAAAGCCGCTGGCCACTAGGGAGGCCCCGAAACGTCTATTTTTAAAGATTTATTTATTTTTTTTATTTATAAATACAAGCTGGGGTACAAGCCAGAGCTGTGGGGCGGCGAGAGGGTTCACCAGAGACAGAGCGGGGAGCAGAACAGGCAGATCAGAAACACACTGCTGAGGGGAGCAGCGGGGAGGCAGGAGAGATCGGCCGCCCCATGTGGGACTCTCCCCGGCCGGGCGTCGAACTCGCGTCACCGCTGCCGACAGCTCCACAGCGCAGTGCTCAACCGCTTAACCGCTGCGCCACCGGGGAGGCCCTGAAACGTCTATTTTTAAACTGCGTCTAGTGCCTTTCTCTTCTCGGACTGCCCAGCTTCCCTTCAAGGCCTCTCTTCCTTCAGCCATCCAGCAACTGGATTCGCTCACGGACTGTGCAGACTGGCCCCACCTAGCAAACAGCTGGCTCACATGTGCAAACACACAGGTTCCTGACGAGGGTCTCTGACCCCACCTGGGCGCCCCCTTGCAGAGGCGTTTCCCGAGCCGGAGAGTAGAGGCCACAGCCGTGCACGGTTTGCTTGGCGGGAGCCTCTCGGGGTCGCCCACCCAGAGGTATCGCTGAGCTTGCAGGAAATCGATCCGGCGAGGAGGACCCATCTCATCCTTGGGAGCACGGCCATCAGCGCTTGTGGTCTCCGGAGCATGGCTGCTGGCAGCTTGGGTGCCCCGTGTCTTGCTCCCCCCACTTTCCATCACCACCTGCTTCAATTTAGGAAATGGGCCGAGGGGAGGGAGCAGCCCAGGGCCGCCGTCTCATTCCCAGAACTCCCCACTGCTGCGTCTGTCCTTGGAGAGAGCACAGAGCGCAGACCTGAGCGCCTTCCTCGCTGCACCCGTGGCCGCCTCCTGGGGGTGGATGAAGAGGTCTCTGTCATAGAACGCTGGCACTGGACCAAAGGTGCAACTGGACCGAAGCTGGGGCACAGGCCCAGCAGAAGATGAGTGGCCCGGGGCCCCCTGCCTCCCTGAGCCCCCTGTTCCCCGGGCTTCCTGCCCTGAGTCGGGCCGGTAACCCCACCGTAGGGCAGGCCCCCCCAGGACGCAGCACTGACCGACTGCGGCCCTCCGAGCGCTGCCGGGTGTGATAACCGGAGGACACAGGCAAGTCCCTCGCAGGCCTGCGGTGGCGGAGGGGTTCGCGGCCCTGCTCGCTGTGAGGCTCGGGCGCCCAGACGCAGCACTCAGTCCGGTTCACCGCGTCGTCTCAGTGGGATCTGTGAGAAAAGGTCGTCAGCCTCGGTGCGCAGACCCGGCAGGAGCAAGGGCAGCCCAGCCCGCCCTCCCTACCCGCTGAGCTCCCTCCTGGGCCCGCAGGGAGCGTCAGGTGGCCGCCACACGCGCCAAGGCGAGGCCGATGCCCTTTCCTCTTTGGGCATCGGAGGCACACGATGGACAGGAGGAGCTGAGGACTCTGTGGGACACCCTGGTTCTTGAGGCCCCTTGGCAGCCCTGGCCTCTCTCCAAGGGGCTCCCATAGCAATACCTCCCCAGTTGTGACGGTGCTGGCACCTCCAGAACCCCGTGTCTCCAGAGAATAAAATCACCCCCACCCCCAGCCACTGTCTTGGGAGATGGGGAGAAAATGAAGCAGTGCCTGGTGAGTTGTGTGTTTACACAGTGCTTGCTTCACCGTGAGGGAGATGCACCCGTGTGCTTCTTAGCAGAGGAGTGGATGAGCAAGATGTGGCCTGTATCCACGAGGAATATTAGTCAGCCCTGAAAAGGGACATTCCAACTCACGCTGCAATGTGGACAAACCTTGAAAGACTTTCTGCTAAAGAAGTGAGCCACACACAGCAGGGCTGCTGCTGCTGGTGGCTCTGACATGTGGTTCCTGGCTTGTGAAGATCAGAAACCAGAGTAGAGTGAGGGGCTGGGTGGAGAGTGAGTGTTTATTGGTGAAGAGTCTCTGTTGGGGAAGATGAGAAAGTTCTGGAGCTGGATGGACAATGGCTGCGTGACAACATCAATCACTTAATGCTGCCTAACTGCACATTAAATATGGTTAAAATGGTACATTTTTATGGGATAGACAGTTTACTCTCATTAAAAACAGTAATTAAAAATAGCAGGCCCCGTCCAGCACTCAGATGCCTGAGCACCATGGTCCCTGGGCAGGCTGGCCTTCGGGGAGCCCAGGATTCTCCCCTGCAGACCCAAGGCTGCGGGAAGCTCAAGGCCCAAGGGTCACTGCTCTCCAGACTGCATTCACGCTGGGTAACCGCTCCGATTGAGGGTGAGGCCTCCTTCCTCCTAAGGAGGACTCACTCTCGGTTATCCATTTATTTCTTGAGCTCTGACGGGAACCCTGGGTGTACCGGAGCCGGGATCTGGATGGAGCTGAGAGCAGACCTGTGTCTTGGAGAGAGCTGACAGTGCGAAGTGCCTGGGACTTAGCAGGACTGTCTCAGCCCTCTCGGGCTTCAGGAGCAGGTGGGCGGAGCGAGCCCAGGCTGTCCCCGTCCATCCCGCCCACTGTCAGCCTGGCATTCCAGCTTGTTCGGCTTTTTTTGGTTGGTTGGTTTATACCAGTCACACTTAAACCATCACACTAGCTGTGTTTTAAAACTGACTACTACCTGGTGGCGGAGGGGTTAAGTCTCAGCACTATGAAGCCATCTGCAGCACAAGTTCGACCCCCAGCCAGGGAGCTGACCCACGGGGCGCAGCAGACCCCTCCTGTCTCCCCGCTGCTCCCCTCAGCAGTGCACTTCAGTGGATCCGCCTGTTCTGCTCCCCACTCTGTCTCTGGTGAGTCGTCACACCCCCACATTTCTGGCCTGCACCCCAGTTCTTGTATGCAAAAATAAATCAATCTTTAAAAAAAATGATTACTACAATATTCAGTCCCAGTTAACTGGTTCTGAAATATGAACTTAAACTTTTCCCCCACTCCAATTCAAGAGTCATTTAAATTGAAGTTAAAAGCAAACAAATGCCTGGAATTGTTCCCGTCCCTTCTGTGTTCCTACAGACAGAGAAAAATCCTCTCCCAAGAATCTTATTTATCACAGCGCGCAGCTCCGGCCTGGGGGCCAACCCAGCTCCCTTTGACCAGGGCAGCTCCTTGTGTGGGGCCCTCGCTAGCCCGGGAGCTGAGTCAAGGATTGTCTTCTTTTTAACCTGTCCATTAAAATTTCTTCCAAAGCAATGATCCACCCTTATTTTTTTGGTTGTCCTTTTATGTATTCCTACCTATCAGCTACCTATTAATATAGTCTTATCTATCTGTCTGTCTGTCTATCCATCCATCCATCCACCCTACTTTTTCCCACCACCATCCTTTCATTTAAAAATACACCCTCGGGGCCTCCCCGGAGGCACAGTGGTTGAGCGCTAAGCTGTGGAGCTGTCGGCAGCATGGAGGAGAGTTCAACGCCCAGCCAGCGAGATTCCACAGGGCGCAGCAGACCTCTCCTGCCTTGCCCGCTGCTCCCCTCAGCAGTGTGTTTCCGTCCATCTGCCTGTTCTGCTCCCTGCTCTGCCTCTGGTGAACCCTCTCACTGCCCCACACCTCTGGCCTGCACCCCAGCTTGTATGCATAAATAAATAAATCTTAAAAGAAAAACAAATAAAAATACGCCCTCTCCATCCTCCACCCTCCACCCCACCCTCAGTCCTCCACTTTCCATCTGCACCCTCTGTCCTCCATGCTCCACCTGTTACAGGGCAGAGAGAGGAGCACCCCTGAAACCCCAGACCTGCCCTGTTCTAAATGGGTTCTGCCATCCGCCGCATCAATACAAAACATACGGGACCTTAAGTGGAAAGAAACTTTAATACAATTAGAAAAGACAGGGAAGACAAAGAATATATTTTCTAGGTTAAGCACCCAATGTTATCCAACTCCTCGTGGGTACAAGTCCACCCAAACGGGACTGGCCCAAAGCAAGTCCCGAAAGCCTGCCACAAGTCTAGAGCAGCTTTTGGCAGGGGCCCACACATAAGGGTCAGAAACAGCCAGACAATTCTGGGAGGAACCAAAATACCTCTCGGCAGGGACCCATCCAAAAGGGTCAGAAACAGACAATTCTGAGAGGAACAGAACAAAATCAAAACCAAAACCAACACAGCCATCGTTAACTTCCCCACGGGTCTCTCACCCGCATCTCTTTCAATCAGTCCAGGCCAGTGCAGCTTCTTTGCAAGTCTCTCTGCTCCTTGGGCCTCTGCTGGCCTCCATCCTTCTTCCTTCTCCTCCTGTCTTCTGTCTGTGTGTTCTGTCTCCTCTGTGTGTCCTCTGTGTGTGTCTCCTCTAGCTTCTTATATCCTGCTCGGTTCCACCCTACCTTGGGTGGGACAGGGAACCTGGGGCACACCCTTTTTCCTGGGGACCCCCCTGTTACACACCCTCCATCCCCCATCTCCACAGTGAGGTTCTCTCCAGGACATTTTTTCATGCAAAGCTAGAAAAAAACGAGACTTTCCCAAGCAAGGCTATTTCCACTTATACCCATTAAAAAATCAGATGTTTTTAGTTTGAACCTTAAAATATTTAGGTTCTGCATATAAACTCAGTCAGTATGCAATATGCTTATTTTAGAATTCTTAGAGGAAAAATGTCACGGCATCTATTCTTGTTCTCTCTGGAACTTCCATTCAGCAGATGATTTTGGAAAAACAGGGTTCAAAATCTGACATTTGACGACCAGTGGCTTTGGGGCATCAGAGAGTGAGATGTGGGTCCTCCTCAGGGCAGAAGCCAGGAGGCTGCGGAAATGTCACTGCTCCTAGCCATCCCCAAAGGGTCAAAAGAGCCACTTCCCGTGGGCAAGGCCGCCTTTGCCCGGCTGCAGACTTAGCATGTCTCATGGGGAGTGAATCTTAGCGGCGCAAGCTCAGGGAGCCCTCAAGGCAAGCCTCCCCCTGCGCCCCCGCCCACACCAGCCCAGTGGCCCCTGGGCACCCCGAACTCGGCCCCAAGTGTCACTGCCACTGTCCTTGGCAACTGCAGGCGCGGCCTCAGCGGGCAAGAAGGTGCTCATGTTCTACCACTTCCCAGGGAGCCAGCAAAAGCATTTCCTTACAAACAGGAGCCCTGGGCAAAAATGCTCCCTGCAGGCACCTCACCGCAGGGCCACCGGGAAGGGGTGCCCTGGGTGTCCCCGGGGCCCAAACAAGGTTAAATAAGAAACAGCCACGATCTCTCTCTGTCTCTGTCTCTGTCTGTCTGTCTCTCTCTCTCTCCCGTTCTCTCCTCTTCCCTGCCCTCTTCCTCCTCCCCCTCTTCCTCTTCCTTCTCTCTCTGTCCTCCTGATTCTTCTCCCCTTCCTGCTCCCTCCTCCTCCCATCCTCCTCCCCCTGTACTCCACATTCTTCCTTCTTCCAACTCCTTTTCCTTCTCCTCTTGTTGGGGGAGAAAGGACGGCCTGAACAAAGGCCACAGGTAGGTTTTTACAGACCCCACCTCAGACCAGAGAGAGCCAAGACACCGAGGACTACAAGTCCCATGATGCATCATCACCGAAGGGAGGATGCTGGGAATGAGGGTGGAGTTAAGCAGCCATGTTGGAAATAGAACCAGACTTGATCGCCAGGGGTCTCTTGCCTGTTCGCCAGGAGGTGGTGCGCCATTGGGGTTCCAGCTCAGCGGAACTGGTAGGATGCATTCACCAATTTATTCTTTCTTTTTAAGCGCTTTGTCAGGGTTATTGTGTGTGCCTGCAGCTGTGTCTTATTGTAAGTCCCTTTTGAAGTGCGGGGTGAGGACCCACAGTCAGGCACCCCATTTTATATTGGGGCTGCCCTGTATCGCTCCCTCCCTTTCTCTCTCTCTCTCTCATTTATTTTCTTTATATCTGACCATTATAGAGCACAATGCCCACTTCTTTCCCCCGCTTCTCCTAGTCGTAATTCACTAGTGAACTCATGGTATAGCAGCGAGTGGTGAGCTGTGCCATATCCTCGTGCACACTGTTCCCTTTGTGTGTGTGAAATACTCAGATTTTACCTCCTAGCAAATTCAGATACCAGCAGCTTCGCCCCTTCCCGTCTCCCCTTCCCAAAGCGCAGCTGCGGGCTCCGCTCTCACCAGCCCGTCCCCCCCATCCCTGACCCGCGCCTTTTGCTCTGCTTTGGGGGTGGGGGGAGGGTAGGAGGTGCTGACTGAGGTGGGAAGGGAGGGGACGGCTGCGGGTGGAGGTGGGTCCCCTCGACTGAGAGGGAGGCGGAGAGGTGCACCAGTCCCAGCCCGGGCATCCACAGGGCCGGCCGAAGCAGGCTCTGGGGCAGGGAAGTTCGCCCTGAGGACTTTTCCTGGGCGTCTGTTCTGCCCATAAGCCCGGAGCTCCCGTCCCCGAAATGCAGGCACCTCACAGGCACATGGGGGGATGCTGTGGGCTCTGGGGTCCAGCAGGGGAGGAGGGCGTGGCTGCAGGAGAGGAGGGCGTGGCCCGCAGGGGAGGAGGGCGTGGCCTGCAGGACAAGAGGGCGTGGCTTGTAGGAGAGGGGGGCGTGGCCCGCAGGACAGGCGGTGCATGGCCTGCAGGCCACCAAGTGGCCCTAGAACACTCGCCGGGGGCATCACCGGACAGCATAGAGAGGGCTTTTTAGGCCCCGCCCAGGAGGCGTTTTGACCGGGAGTGCCTTCCCAGGGTCCCCGAGAGCACAGTGCACCTCTCCGACACCCTAAAGACACTGCCCTGCTTCGACTGCTTCTGGCCAGATGCCTTTAAGCTGGTCCCTGAGAGCCCAGGAGGCCGTAACCCGGGCTCCGCCACAGACTAGCCCCCAGGGTGCCTGCGGAGCCGCCCTGCCGGGGTGCTAGGTGCTCTTTCTGCCGAAGCGTCCCCGAAGGTCCAGATTGTCTTTTCTACCACCGCGGGGTTCTCTGGACGCCCCCATCTCGGGACGGGCTGTCCACTGTTAGTTCGTGCTAAACCACCACAAGCGAGTGGACAGGCCTGACCTGTGGGGGAGACTCCACCATTCCCACCAAACGCGAATGCTCCCGGGGACTCGGGACGCCGGCCCACCCGTGGGGTTGCTGGGGACACAGGTCTCGAGGTCCCTCAGGTCTCTAGGGCGACCGAGCCACCCGCAGGAGTGGGGTGGGGGCCACGGGACAGCCCCCGTACCTGACTCAGGCCCCCCAGGTGAGCTTGCTGTGGCCAGCTGCTGTACCCAGATCAGCTCAGAGCTTCCAGGCTGCTCCTGAGGCAGAGGAGGAGGGCGAAGGGGAGTGAGAGCTGGTGGTGACAATGGCGCCGCATTTACCTGCCACAGCTGCATTACCTGCACCCGAGAGGAAAGGCTCACGGACTTCAGGGTCACGGCAGCCCCAGCAGCTCAGGAGGGCTCTTTTTTTTCCTAAAGGTTTTTTGGTTTTTTTTTTAAAGATTTTTTTTTTTTATTTATACATACAAGCTGGGGTACAGGCCAGAGGCGTGGGGCGGCGAGAGGGTTCACCAGAGACAGAGTGGGGAGCAGAACAGGCAGATCAGAAATACACTGCTGAGGGGAGCAGCGGGCAAGGCAGGAGAGGTCTGCCGCACCATGTGGGATTCTCCCTGGCCGGGCCTCGAACTCGCGTCACCACTGCCGACAGCTCCACAGCGCAGCACTCAACCGCTGCGCCACCGGGGAGGCCGGTTTTTTTTTACTTTTTTAAAGATTCATTTATTTATGCATACAAGAGCTGAGGTGTAGGCCAGAGGTGTTGGGGGGGGGTGTGTGTGAGAGAGGGCTCCCCAGAAAAAGGGTCGGGAGCAGAACAGGTGGATCCACTGAAATTCACTGCAGAAGGGAGCAGCGGGGAGACAGGAGGGGTCTGCTGCACCCTGTGGGAAGCTCCCTGGCCAGGGACCGAACTCCTGCTGCAGTGGCTGCGACAGCTTCATAGGCTGAGACTTAACCCCTGCGCCACCAGGGAGGCCCCTCAGGAGGGCTCTTAAGGAGGAGACTGCCGTGGAGAAAGACCCCGTCTTTCTCTAGGTCTGACTCCCTCTGTTCTGCTTGCCGGAGATGCTTGGGGGCCATGGATATGCACCCCCTCAGCGTCCAGTTGGGCTGGCACGTACCGGCCAGAAGGAGCTGTCCTGAAAATACTGAGCTCAGCTCTAGTGCCAAGTCAGCTGCCCAAGTTTTGTTTCCTTCACGTGACACATGGTTCTGGGAAAGGATTTCCTCATCCGCCTCTTCCCCTCTAATGTGCTAGCAGGTAGCCTCCTGTGCCAACGTAAATGTAAATTAATCGAATGCAAGCCTGCGGGGCTCGGCCAGGGCCCACTCTCTCCCCTGGCGCCCGGCGGGCTGGGCAGGCACACCTGCAAAGTCTGGATGGGCCGCCGTGGCCGCTGTTTTCGCAGCTCGGCCCTGACCTGGGCCGCCGGGTATAGCTGCCGAGGCCGAGGTGACGCAGATGAGGCTGGTCCCTGCGGTGGGGTCCGTCCTGTCCCAGTGTCTGCTCTGGCTGTTCTCGGTGATGGGACAGTGGCTGCTGGTGACTATTTATTCCTTGCACAATAACTTGCTCGTGTGGTTCATGGAACTCACTTCCAAGCTGCCCAGCCTCCCTGCCCCGGTACACGCCGGCCGCCCTTGGCTCACCGCGGCTTCTCCGCTCGCTGGAGGCTCTGCCCTTCTTGGGGAGGCCCCCTGCGCGGAGGTGAGGGTCTCCTGGCTCGGACCATATGAACAAGGATCGGGGGCTTCCGGACTGTCTACTTCACTACCTTCTGGCTCCGTCCCTCATCCCCTCGTCTGTCACACACAGTGGGTGAGCTGGCCGAGGGGCGGGCAGTAAGAAGCTGGACGTGTGCTCTTTGCAGCAGGCGCTGTCCTTGCTGAGTAGTGGGCAGCGATGCTGTAATCAGCAACCCATTCATTTTCCTGCTGCCATTAAAGGGGGGTCTCTGGGGCCCCCATAAGGACAAGGAGCCCTGCGTGACTGCCTGCTCTATGGCGTCCCTTGCTGGCCCATGGCCCTGCCCGGGAAGCGGGGGGGCGTCGGCTGTGGGTGCCCTGCACGTGTCTTTTCCTGCTCCACCCGCCTGCGGGTGTCAAAATTTCCTGTTCTTTTGCTGTTTTTCCTTCAAAGAGAAAAGCTATGAGCCAGCTGAATAGGAGCAAGCCAGCAAGCAAGAAATCCGATTCCCAAAATTCTGGCTCCTCTTTTACAACGGCACGGGGTTGCCCAGAACGGGCAGCACCCCCAGAACGGAGGGGGTTGCCTCGCGCTGGTTCCCCTGGTCTCAGCCCCTTCTGGTTGAACCGACTTCGCTGTGGCGAGACTAAAATTGGGGGTGAAACATAGCACGGCCTGTGTTGTCTAGAAGCCCTTGAATTTAGTGGAAGTTCTTTCAAAGACCCCAAAGCGCTTCTTTGTGCTGCCCGTCCAATGGACACCTCTCAGGAAGCTGGAGTGAATGGGGGTCGCCGTTTGGGAGCCCTTGGTGTTTTGGGGCTACCTTCACTTCCTGTTTTCCCTGGCACCCCTGCGGCTTCTGCTCCACCCATTTTTATGAAATTCCTCCCTGGGCCACCCCAGGAACCTCCAAGTTCCACCCGCTCTTGCTTTGGGGCTCCCCACCTCCCTGAGGGTGCAGCCCCTGCATGCCCAGGGCAGTCCGGAGCCCACGCCGGGACCGTCGGGCTCAGAAAGCTGCCTCCTCGGGGCCCTGCACCTCCCTCGGCAGGGCCTCCCCGGAGCGTGTGCGGGGCCGTTCGGGAGGCCGAGAGTTTCCTAAGCTCTTGGCTTACGCAATGAAGACAAAAGCAGATGGAACGATGAGCCAGTTGCAACATCTTCATCCTTGCTGCCTTCAAAATAACACCCAGATTGGGCACCAGGACAGGGAAGTGTCTCAGGGCCATGCCAGAGGGTGCACGAAAATCACGTTCGCCAAGTGGGGAGCCCTGAGGGGCCTGGGGCAGAGCGCGATGGGGGGGCGACTTCTCACTGAGCTGGGAATCGTGACGCTTCCCGCCGCTGCGCACACACAGCGTCTTCCTCTGCTGCCGGCCAGGCCGGAGCGAGAACCTGGGCCTTTTTCCCGGCGGGGCCTCTGGCTTCCCGCTTAGCGCCCCCCACAATGGGGAGGACCTCGGTCCACCCTGGAGGGTCAGCTGCAGCCGTGCTGCCACGTGGAGACTAGAATGCGTGGCCTTTGGTCGTCTCCGCTGCCCGCACATCCTGATCTGGGGTGCAGCCCCCCGGCAGCAGTGGCCTCCCCTCTTCTGCTCTGCTGCGTCCATTTCTAACGCGGCCCTGGGCACCGTAGGGCTGGGAAGGGGCGCTTGTTGGGATCAAAGTCTGCCTCCTGCATGCGTGTCCCCGCGGTTGAGCCCTGTCCTTCCTGCCCCTGTCCCTCTGCCTCCCCCCCTCGCCGCTTTCCGGTCTCAGCCTCATCTCTGCAGGGACGGTGCCCTGGTCCCGGTCTCCATCCACGCAGGCACCTGTCCCGGGGGGCTTCCCTATGGGGTGTTTCTTGACTCGCGTCCCTGAGGACACTCAGCACCCGCAGGCCAGTTGTGTGCAAGCCTGGTCGGTGGAGAAGCTCTAAGCCAGTCCACGCCGGACGCCCTTTGAGGTCAGGAGCGTGTGTCCAGGCTCCTCTTGTGCTGGGCACGTGGCATTTGCAGAGGCACGGAACACACACACGGACCTGGGTGCTCCGCTCCCGTCTCTGGCCAGGGCAGGTTCCGCCGGGTCAGGCTCATTTCCTTAATTCACCAAGCAGGCCGGGCCCGCAGCAGGCCAGCAACTGGCCTCGGGGCCCGAGGAGTGGACGGCAGTCGCAGCAGCTGTGCTGGGGGAGGCAGCAGCCCCAGAGGCCAGGGTTACAGTCATGGATAGCCCCGGTCCATTCTGATCGCTTGAAGGACAGGATCCAAACCAGCTGGGGGGGCTCCTGCGGGCCTCGGGGCAGCAACCCCAACTTGGCATTCAGGGTAAGGCCCCCACTATGGCCCTTCATGGTCTCTCCCGAGGAGCCGCCTCCCATTCCCTGGCCGCTCACCAGGCCCCCCACGCGCCCCGCCCTCTGGCCCTGCTCCTCCCACGGCCGCAGAGCATCTTGGCCCTCGGGGTGCTTTGCAGAAGCCTGGAGCTTTTGACAAGCTGGCCCTATTGTTGGGGACTCATGGGGTGCAGAAGCTCTGGCCCCATGTCGGCGCCGGGGCTGAGGCAAACCGTGTGGCATCTTGGCTGCAAAGTGAGGATGTCTCCAAGAGGATTGAAGGAAATGATGGGGCGAAGGTGTCTGTCAGCGTGAATAGCTGCCTCCAGGGCCTTGCCTTAGCCCCTGCGAGACCCTGTGTGGGTGGAGACCCCCACAAGGTCTGATCCTGTTTGCTTCTGTTTGTGGCCTCAGGGCTGAGAGTTTCTGGAACTGGTAGGTTTCTCTCTTCGCCGCCTCCACGCCGCTGTGGGACCCTCAGAGCCCCCCACCCCGACTCTCTGGCTTCCTTGCTCCTCACAGCCAGCCCTGTGCCCCGCCCCAGAGGCATCCAGCCCCTTCCCTCTTCCTCTTCAGATTCGCAGGAATTTCCCACGTCCCCAGGCAGGCAGGCACCAAGTGGGCCCCCCTCTCCTCCAGGAACCACCAGCGAACCATGTCAAACACGAAGTGAATTAGAGAATACTGAGTCTAAAAAACAAAGCAACGTCCAGAAGAGAAAGCCAGCCGCCCGGTTCTCTCCATCCCAAGTCGCTCTGGACTCGTTTTCTGTTGTTGAGCAAGGTGGACGGGGGTCATAGCCTGCACACCTGGCGGGCTCCCGACCCCGACCGCGTCCTGGCTGGGAATCTGCCCAAACTTGGGTTCATTTCTTTAACTGCTCTCTCTGTATCAGAGAACACCCTCGCGGCACAACTTTTCAAGATGTTTTCTTCCTAGTTGATCCAGCTGTTTTATTTGTCCTCGACAGAGAGGTGGTTCAGGCTGACTCATCATTTCTGAAAGAAGCTCCCACGGAAAAGGATTTTGTGTTTATCTCATCCGTCAAATGGTGAGAATAACGATCATACAATATCAGCCCACCCTTTTCTCGTAAGTGCCAATCACAATAAAAGCTGTGACTGCGCATAGCTCTGGAAAGTTCCATGAATGTCACTTCTACACAGTGACATTTCGGCTGCTTTTCAGACCCCAGATCGAACTCGATACTAAATCTCTGACAAAATCCCAACTAATATTCTCAAAGTCCCCTTTCCTGTCTGGGAATCTGCTCTTTCAGACTTCTCAGCAGTGGGATGTTTTCATCTTCCTGTCAGACATGATTGCAAGGGATGAACGTTGCTTCCACACGCACCAGAACTAGCCCATTGGAGTCCAGAGCAGCCCAGGAGCTGGTTCCTGAAAATACGTTCTGGGAACTCTGCTGCTGGTTCTGCGCGGACCCAAGAGCAGCCGAGTAAGAGGCAGAAACTAGTGTCTAAGTTCAGGTCTGAGAACACCCCTGATTGGATCGTACTCCCTGCATCTTTGGGCATCGGATTTGCCCAAACATACTCAGAAACTGTGCTTTGCACCTACCCAAGCCAGGCAACATCTGTCCAGATTGATCAGCTTCCTCACGAAGGACACTGATGGCTGAGCTCAAACGGCACAGCAGGCTCTTTGGCCAGATGAATGTGGACAAGGCATCCGTATGGGGCCTCTTATGGGCATTTCAAAGACCAGAGCCTCAGGAGTAGAATACTACGCAGCTATGAAAAAGGTGACCTCCTGCCATCTGCAGCAACATGGTGGAGCTGGAGGGAAGGACTCTGAGGGACACAAGTCAGAGGGAGAAAGATGATTTCATGCCTGTGGGATCCAGAGAACCAAGCTAAGGATCAGATGAGACTAAACCTAAACAATCCCTAGAAATCTGACTGCGGAATTGAGGCTACTAGGTGGGCAGAAGGGGGAGGGCCCCAAGGACTGTGGTGGAGGATTATGGTCCTTTGGCATGATGGGTATGGCCCTGGACCCCTAAATCATGTAGTATTGTCAGCCAGTGCTGCCTCAATACAATAAATAACTGAAAATAAAGACAAAAGCCACCAATTGCAGAACCAACAACAATAAATATGCTCTTATAAAACCAAACACCGGCACACGGACCCCTGGGGCAGGGGCTGCCTGCAGCAGTGAAGGAAACAGAAAACGAGCCACTTTGAAATAGTTTTCTCACTCCAGAGGCCAGTGTATAGAGCAAGAAGTTTGCTCTTTGGAGAGATGCTGCAGGCCCCCGCAGCCGGGCCTGGGGAGGCGGCAGCCCAGCTCAGAGGAGCCGTCAGTGCCGTCCCAGAGGCCCTGATTGGGAAACCCTTCAGGAGGAAGCACAGACGAGGCTTCTTGCTCAAGGGCGTCCCCTGCCCTTCTGCCCAGGGACCCCCCGGCCCCACCGCCCTCCTCTCCGCCCTCTGTGCTCGCCAGCCCGTTACTCGGGGCCAGCGCTTGTGAAATGACCTCTTGCAAAATGCATTTACCCCACTCACTTCGATGCGCCGGGCAGTCCCACAGATTCCTGGGGGCAGGCAGGGCCTCACCGCCAAGGAGAGCCCCATTTAGGCTTCCAAACGGGGACTCCCTTCGAGCCCCCTGCCATCTGAATAACCTTGAGGGAGGATCGTTTGCGTGGCCGGCAGCCGCGTCACCTGGACAACAATCCTGGGCTCTGTCGGCTTTGCTTAGGGTCCTTTGGGTATAGTTCCAGGGGGTCCCCGTAATGTGGGTGTCCGTCCTCTAAAAACTGGTGGGCCTCAACGAGTGTCCTGAGGGCTCTGAGCTTAGGAAGGGGGACAGGACCAGGGACCCGGGGAGGGGGTGGGGAGGCCAGAGGGACAACTTCACTGAGCAGATGGGGCAGGTGCAGGGCCTGGGGGGGCCGGACACCCTCTCCAGGGCAGCCCCGGCCCAGCCCCTCCATGCCTTCTGCAGCCTGTAACCTCTGGGACCCCTAAGAAGAATAAGATAGAAAAACTGAGTGGGTGTTGTTCGTGGAAGGTTGTGAATGAACCGGGGTGGGGTGAGGGCCGCGTTCCCGGGTCCCTTCTCTGCAGCCTGGTTAGCGCCACGGTTCCCCGCTCCTGCGGGGTCTATGGACTGTGGGTGAACTGCCCCCCTGGCCTCTGAGCTCCCCACATGTGGGCAGTGAAACCGCTGTCCAGTGAAGAGCAGGGTAGCTCCCGGAGAGGGGGACCTGCTTGTCCTCAGCGTTTCTCCGCGTCCTGTGATAATTTTCTTGCCAGGGCTGTGGACGCGCACACCAGGGAGGAGACGTAGTAGTTACAGGAATCTCCAAAGCTGCCGGGGCTTTGGGTAAACCTGCAAAGTGACATTAATCTGACAAGAAGCCTCTGAGCGTTTTGTAAAAATCGCCATTGCCCAAGCTGGTCTCTTCTGGGGACAGGGACAGGGGAGTCTCGTGCTCAGCCTTTGGGGGGCCGGGGGGCCTGCTCTCAGCCATTGAGGGAGTTTAGCTACTCCTGGGACAGAGTTATAGAAAGGAAACCGTCCCCGTAGTGGCCGCAGTAATTAAAGAGCAAAGCGGGGGTGTACACAGTGTACGGAGGATGGAGGGAGCTCACCAGCGGACTCCTGTCTCGCCTGCAGCGTCGGGGGGACTTTGGAGGCTTTGCATTTTGTTTTGATGAGGGAGTCAGTTCCCTTACTGAGATGCTGAGTGGGTGAGATTACCCAGGGCTCCTCACTCAGCACCCCATAGCTTCACGCCACCATCACAGGCCTGGGGCTCCACCCCAGAACTCTCCTACACCCACGGGGGTGTTGGGGCGTCTCAGCGGCCCCACCACACAGCCCCCCGCACTGTGCATCCAAGGGCAGGGCTCTCGGGGCAGCCCCACCAGGGATCACCTCGCCTGCAGTGGGAGTGGAAGCGTGACTCCTCGTTTGGCCTTGAAGAGTCAGGTCTGGAAAATTCTCTATCTCTGCCCTTCATCTGCCAAGAAGTAAAGGTCAAATGCATGAACAGGGGCCTCCCTGTGGCGCAGTGGGTTAAGCACAGCGCTATGAAGCTATCCAGAGCCACGGAAGCACAAGTTCGATCCCCGGCCAGGAGCTTCCCACAGGGCGCAGCAGACCTCTCCTGTCTCCCCGCTGCCCCCTCAGCAGTGTGTTTCAGTGGAGTCACCTGTTCTGCTCCCTGCTCTGTCTCTGGTGAATCCTCTCAGCCCCGACACCTCTGGCCTACACCCCAGTTCTTGTATGCATAAATAAATGAATCTTTAAAAAAAAAAAAAGCATGAACAAAGGCAAGAATTGGTCCCAATTCCAACCTCACCTTTGTACATCCTTAACATCCAGTGTCAAGAACTCGGGTCAGGCCCTGCAGTGCGGGCCCCAGGCAGGGGGAGGCGGGGGGGGGGGCAGCCCGAGGTGGCGCAGGCACTCATTGTGGGCAGAGCTCACGGCCCCCTCCTACCCAGCGGAACGTGAGGGCTCCTATCATCGGCTTGGTGGTTTGTAGTTTTCAGACCTACTTTACACATGCTATGTCCTCTAAGCTTTAGGAACGACTGGAGGAACGGGAGCTACACACGTATCTCCTTTTTCCCAGAGAGGAAACTGAGGCTCGGAGAACAGAGTAACTCGTTCCATGGGGCGCAGCCAGGGGGCCGCCGCCAGCAGAACCGCAAGAAAGCAACCAGGCGGGCTCCGCTGGGTGTGCGTTCTTTTGTACTGACTCTCAAAAACTTTGCGTGATCAGCTCTAATCATGCAAAGAATCTTCCAGGGAAGATAGTGGTATGGGCTTAGGACCCTCCAAAGAAGCAGCAAACGTTTCCCATAGAGAGACCCTCGAGGAACGCTAAGTGATGGATTTACTAGAACGAGACGCAGATCATCTGTTGGTCGAGTTCAAATCCGTTCGACTTTGAGGACGCAGTTCAGAATTTGGAAGGACTGTGGTTAAGCAGCCACAAGGGATGAGGGAATATTCACCCCATCCGGGAGCATCTGTTCCCAGTTCTCTGGACGCGTGTCTTCCCTATGAATTTCACCTGTCCCCACCGCGGTCCACGGCGGTGATGAGATCCCTGCCCAGCCGGCCTGACCTTGGGCTGGAATCAAGAGGGCGTCGTTTATCCTCTGCAGGACCCTCAAGCTCAGCAGCCCCACCCAGTCCTGCAGCCCTGGTGCTGTTCTACCCTCGTGCTGACTGTGCACCCTTTTTTAATTAAAGGGGAAACATGCTGTAGGCCCTGCAGGCACTCACCATCTGTCTTAGACCTCGGTGTGGATAAAGATTTCGAGCACAGCTTTCAGCTGGAGATACAGGCAGGAAAATAAGGTCATCGCGATGGGGGAGGAGGGGGAGGAAGGGGAGGAGGTGGGGGACGTGGGAGGAGGCGGGCGCGCGCACGGAAAATGGAACTCACACCTTCAGCGAGCTTGTCTCGCTTACTGGGAGCAGATGAGTCTTTATTCCCCAACCAGCTCACTGATTTCCCATCCCTGCCACCAACACCTGCCACCCTGCACACCAACACACACGTACGCACGCACGCACGCACACACACATGCTCATTAGCCCAAGTCGCTCCCAGGACGTGATTCAGACGCTGGGGAGATTGTTGCTGGCAGGATTCCTTTTGCAACTTAACAAAAGACGAACGGCAGGTGGGACCTGCGATGTGCAGGGGCGGGGAAGGCAGAGCACCCGCGGAAGGCGGTTCTGCGTCCGCCATGGCGCGCAGGTCCCGCCGTCCTTCCTTGGAGACCAGAACGCACAGCGGAGGAAAGGCTGGGCGGGGGGACGGGGTCAGGGCGAATCCTGGGAGAGGTCTGGGGTCAAAGTCTCTGGTCCAGGTGCTTGTCCGACGCTAGAGGGCCGGGGCTGGGAGAAGCGTGGTGAGCTGGAAGCAGGGGCCGGCGGCTCCCAACTTCAGCATGTCACGGGGCCCCTTCTGCAAATCCCGCTCCCCAAAGACGCTCCGCTCGGCCCCGCAGACGCTCCCAGCATCAGCGCCGGTCTCTCCCTGCTCAGCGTCCGGAGCTTTCTGGACTGTCCAGGCTCGGGTGTCCAGAGCCGGGGCGAGCGGGGGTGGGGACACCCGCCGGCTCTTGCTCGCTCGGAGAGTGCTGGGAGGCTGCACCCCCTCATCAGGGCCCAGGAAATGAGGCCTCCAGGCCTCAGTGGCCCCGCTGGAAGCGGCCTGCCCAAGCCTCCCGCGGCAGAGCTGAGCGGCCCGCGGCCCCGCACAGGCGGACACCCGGGGAAGGCAACCTGAGGCGGGGGCTGGGACCCGGGGGCTCACGTAATTGTTGGGGCTCCATCCACTCGCCTGGCCCTGCCGTGGCCACAGCTAAACAGGTGCTGGCGGCTCCCGGGCGGCGGGGACAGAGTCCGGCAAGGCGCAGCTGCGAGAGCCAAGTGCGCCCTGGACGGCCCTGGATGGTGGCGTCCCCGGCTTGGGGGCCGTCTTGGTCGAAGCAGGAGCCATTCGTGCCAGCCCCGGAAGGCCAGGCCAGCCGAGGGCCCTGGAGCCAGGCCAAGGCTGGGGGGCCTTGAGACCCGGGGACTTCACCGCAGGGAGCCGGGTGAGGGGGGCAGGGATTCCGGGGCTGAGGGCCTGGAGAGGAGGCCCCGCTGGGTTCTCCCCATCCTCCCTGAGGGCCCCCACTAGAGCCCAAATCGGAGGAGGACCTGGCAGGGGGAGACCCCGGGTCCCTCCAGGAGGGGCGTCTGTGGCCGCCCAGGCTGGGGGGTGGGATCAGGAGCTGGGGGCTCCATGATGAGACCCCAGAGATTTTCCTGCCCCCCGAGGACACAGGGCCGCAGGGCCTGCCCCAGAACCTGCCGCTGACCCCAATCTCGGATCTCCAGGGCTGAGGACCCTCATCCCGTAGGGACCAGCCCCCAGCCGGGTGCGGCCTGGGCAGCCGGGGCAGACGGACACAGCCACGGCCCTGGGGGTCCTTCCTAGGGACTCCATCTGGGGGCACTCAGTGGGGTTTCCTGCCAGGGGATGTGGGAGGCAGGGAGAGATGCCAGGACCCCTCTCCAGAGACCCCTTTCCTGAGAGTGAGGGGTCCTCGCCATGGCTGGGGGCTCTGGGGCACGGCCGGGGGCGGCCGCCCTATAATCCGCCTCTCCGGTTCCTTCACGTCTCCCTCAGGCTGGGGTCGGAGGCGAGTGTGCCGCCCCCACCCTCGGGCAGCAAAGCCCACCCACCCTCAGAAACAGCGCGGGGGCTGAGGCCGAGGTGGCTTTTCCCCTGGAGATAAGATGAATAGGGGCCCGCATCACCCCGCTCTTCGGTGCAGAACTGGTTAATGTTGCAGGGAAAGGAAAGGAAAAAATTTTCAAGACCGGGAAAAAAGATAAAACTGTCTTTATTTATAGATAATATGATCTGCTAGAAAAACAAATAGAATCAACACACTTCTAATAGAAAATGATTGGAAGTAATAAGAGAGTTCAGCAAGCTATCTGGATAGAAGATCGATCCAGGAAAATCAATAGTATTTCTCCAGTCCAGTAGACTGACTCAAAATAAAATTTAAAGTGATATTTTTCAAGATAAATATTATAAAGGATCCAGGAACTAGGTGAATTGACAATGCACATGATTTCTGTGGAGAAAAGTGTAAAACTTTATTAAGGAACCAAAAAATTATTTGAATAAACAAAGATATTCTCTGTACTTAAAGGCACTGTCTTGAGATTATAAAAATAATGCTTTTCCCTTCATTGATCTAAAAGTCAATGAAACTCAATCAAAATGCTAGCTGGATCTTTTAAAAGAAATTCATTAAACTTAATCTGGTATTTAGATAGCAGAATAAATATTTATAAAGAGACAGATCAACTTTTAAATTTATATATATATATTTATATCATTGTTCATTTTTGCACAATGTGTACTTTCTCCTCTAATCAACTTTTTTTTAAATAAAGAATGGCAAGAGCTAAATCTTTTGAAAGGGACAGAGGGAATTGGCCTGTCAGATGTTAAAATACACTGCTAAGTGGGAACATAAGAAATTAGCATTTGGGTAACTCTATAAGAACTGAATATTAACACTCTCATATGGTTTAAGAAGTATAAGAAGTCAGCCCTCCCTGGTGGCTCAGAGGTTAAAGTCTCAATGCTGTCAAGCTGTCTGCAGCCACTGCAGCACGAGTTCGATCTCCGGCCGGGGAGATTCCCACAGGGCGCAGCAGACCCCTCCTGTCTCCCCGCTGATCCCCTCAGCAGAGTGTTTCAGTGGATCTGCCTGTTCTGCTCCCCACTCTGTCTCTGGTGAGTCCTCTCACCCCCTGCACCTCTAGCCTGCACCCCAGCTCTTGTATGCAAAAAAAAATTTTAATTAATTAAAAAAGAAGTATAAGAAGTCGTTACGATAAAAAAGCAGGTTGTGACATTGGGCAAGGGCCAGAGACTAAACTATTCAGACTTGGCCAAAAATGAGGGACAGCGTGTGTGACTCCTGTCGCGGGTGACTTGTGCCAAGTGTGAGCAGATGTTCCGTTTTCTCCAAACCCCACCAGGGGAAAAGCCGAAGCTTTCTCCCCCATTCGCTCCCTTCACTCTGGGTGTGCTCCACGTTTTCCTGTGTGATAATCCACGTGTCCTATTTACTTTCAGCAGGTAATCGCTCTTATTTGACAATCTGCGAGAGCTCTGATAATTTAATTAGTCCTTGGCATATTGGGTGGATATTTTTGGTCTGTCATCTGTCTGCCTTTCCCACTAACACCACTCTTTTTGCCACGCATACATCAATATTTTTATTTATCAATTCATCAAAACTTTTATTTCTTAGATGCAGAAATGCATAAAAGAACATTTTTGTTCATCGAATTTATCTGTTTTTCTTTTCGAGTTGCCAGCCTTCCCTACTCCTGGGCTTATTTTAATTCTGTCAAGTATTTTGACACACTCAAATTTTATATTTCAATCTATATGCAAATAACGTGTAGTTTAACATCGTGAAGTGTGTAAACACTAAGTGTGTGGTTCCCCAGCTTTCACAAATGTGTACCTTGTATAATCCACAAAACTGTCCAGACCAAAATTTCTCTTCATTCTGGGAGGTCCCCTGCGCCCCTCTCAGCGCCCCCAAGGAGCAAGTGCCGTGTTTCTCCTACCTGAGTTTAGTCTCCCCGTTCCTCCTCCTATAGATGGAGTTATGGGAGGCTCACTCATCGTCTTTCATTTTTTTTCCACTCAGCACTTTTTTGTGTTTGTGAACATTGTGTGTGTGTTAGCAATTCCTCTCTTATTTTCGAGTAGTTTCCATTGCATGGAGATAGCAGCTCCCTTACCTATGCTTTATGGTACCTGCTTAGACTTTTCCAGTTTCTGGCTTTTACACATATAATTGTGTCTTTTTTTTTTTTTTTAAAGATTTATTTTTTTATTTTTTATTTATACATACAAGCTGGGGTACAGGCCAGAGGCATGGGGCGGCGAGAGGGTTCACCAGAGACAGAGCGGGGAGCAGAACAGGCAGATCAGAACTACACTGCTGAGGGGAGCAGCGGGCGAGGCAGGAGAGGTCTGCCGCACCATGTGGGAATCTCCCCGGCCGGGCGTCGAACTCGCGTCGCCGCTGCCGACAGCTCCATAGCGCAGCGCTCAACCGCTGCGCCACCGGGGAGGCCCTATAATTGTGTCTTTTTGAGACACATACATTTCTCTGGTAAATACCTAAAGATACAACATTGGGGGAGTGGGTTGGCTTCTTGCATTTGGCTTTGTTTTTGACTTTAAGCTTTTAAACCCTTTTCCCAGTAGCCGTGAATTCGACCCCCCACAATTGACAATACTGAGACTTCGATTTCAGGAATATGATGTATTTTTCCAAGTATTTGGGTCTTCTTTCATCAGTGTTTTATAGACCACATACATTTTTCCAGTGTACAAACACTCGACATATTTTATTAAATTTATCCTGAGGATTTTCTGTTTCTATCCTATAGTAGATGCCGCTTTCGAAATACCCAGGAATAGTTTATGGAACATAATTAAGTTCTGTATCTTGACCCTGCCTGCTATGACTCGGTTGAATTCAGTTTGTTTTACTTGCAATTTCTTTTCATAGATTCCTTAGCAATTTTCATGTAGATCATAGTTTGATGGATAAATGCAGACAGCTCACTTTTTCCTTTTTAATCCATGCCTTTGATTTCTTTTTCTTATCGCACTGGTTCATCTCTCCTGTACACCTTTGCATACAAGTGTTGTGAGATGTTCTTTGTTATTCTCAATCTTGCGGATTTAATCCCTCACTCCTAAGCGACCTGCAGGTTTTCGCAGATGTCCTCAGTCAGGTGGAGGATGTTTTGCCTACTTCTAAGTGTCTGAGAATTGTCGTGAATGAGATTCATGGCCCGTCAGTGCTTTTTCTTCATCTGTCCATCTTTCCCTTTACTTTGTTTTCCTGTTGAAAAATTGGTGAAATTTTCATAATCCGGTGAGTTGGCTTGTATGAGCCTCAAATATTAAGGTATTAATACTTGAAAATCCTACAAATATTACCCATTTTGAATGTGGTGGGCCTTGCTGCTGTCACATCTGTCAGCTTTTGCATTCTGTGTATGAGTTTTGTCTTAGCATATATTTGTCTGGGGTTTAGCATCAGGGTTATGATGGCCCCGTAAAGCGAATTCTATCACTTTTTACCCTGAAAGAGAATTTCTTCCTTGGATATCTGAAAACAATCCATCAGTAAGACAATCTCAGCCCACCAGTTTATTAATGGAATGTTTCAAATTTCAGCTTCAGTTTCTTTACGATGTGCAGTGTTATTCAGACTTTTTACTTCTTCATGTGTTCATTTTAGTAAGTATAGGGTAGGTGGAAGAGTTGTCAGGGTTTTCCGCCTACCCCCTCGGTGACGGGCCTCTGTAGGCCTACGGGTGTGCCTGATGGCGGGCACCTGAAGAAGGAGTGGCGTGGCGTAGCGTAAAAGGGCGAAGGGCGTGGCGTGCGGGGTCAGACCAGAGAGCATGAGGAAGAAGAGCTCGAGGCCAGACAACAGCGGTAGCAGCGAGACCCTGAGACGACAGCAGAGAGCCAGCGGAGAAGGTGAAGATTTGCCCGGGGCTGGGAGGCCTGCCAGCCCCCTGGACCCCCAGCCAGCCTACCTGACTTGTACATGGCTGCCTTGCTATGAAAGATGATTAAAAGCCTAAAAAGCCCCCAGGGGGCTCCAGGTCTCGTCCTTTTGACCCATCTGTGCTGCTTCATGGAGAACCTGTGCTTCCTGGTGTTTTCCTGCCACTACAGTAAGTTACACCTTCCAAGGTTTTGGTGGATTGATTATGTTGTTTAATTTCTGAGTACAACGTCCATCATAATATCACCGTTCTATCTTTTTGCTGTCTGTGGTATCAGCAGTGATTTCTGCTCCTAATTCCTGTTTCTAATGATTGGTGTCTTCTCTTTCTTTTTTCGTGATTAGACCATCAAGTCATTTAGGTCAAGCTTCTAGATACCGTGGTTCATAATGCTGCCTTTTCTATCGCGTATTGAGAGAGGAGTGTCAGAATTTGCTCCCGCAATCTGGGCACGTCTGGCCTCCCTCTGTCGTTCTTCCCCCGTGTGTTTTGAAACCACCTTATCGGGTGTGTTCGCTTGTCTTCTGGGAGAACTGGCCTGTTATGATTATGAAATGTCCCTCTGTATTTCTGGCAAAACTTCTTGTACTAAGCCTATTTACTCTGCTATTAATAGAACCATTCCAGTTTTTTATAATTAGTGTTTTCATGGAAAATATTTTTCGTCATTTTCTATGTAACTGGTTTCTTTATATTTAAAGTGCATCTTTCGCAAGCACTATTGGTGAGTCTTGGTTTTTCACCATTTGGCATTCTCTGCATTTTAATTTGGAGGAATTATCCGCTGATATCATTGAGTTAAATCTATTATCTTGCTGTTTTTTCCCAGTTATCCCATCTGTTCTCTGTTTCTGTTTCTGCCTTCTTTATTGCATTTTTAAAGTAATCCATTTTATCTTCATTATCAGTTACTTTTGCTTTAAACAGGCAATTATCTTTTAAGGAAATTAAGAAACAAGAAAAGCTCTTTATATTTAATTAAATATATGTGATATCAAGTTCTTTTCATTCCTTCTTGAAAATCTGAGTTTGCATTTGCTATCACTGGACTTCAGCCTAAAGAACGTCCCATAACATCTCTTGCAATGTGGGTCTGCTCTTGACAAATTCTCTCTCATGGGATTTATGAAAATGCCATTCATTGTGTTTCATGTTTGAAGAATGTTTTTATTGCATGTAGATTTACTCTCTTTCAACTTTTATAAGATGGCATTGCACTATCTTCTGGTTTACCTGATTTACCTGATTCTTTTTTTAAAAAAAAAAGATTTATTTATTTATGCATACAAGCTCGGGTGTAGGTTAGAGGTGTGGGGTGGTGAGAGGATTCACCAGAAACAGAGTGGGGAATAGAACAGGCAGATAGACTGAAGTACACTGTTGAGGGGAGCAGCGGGCGAGGCAGGAGAGGTCTGCTGCGCCATGTGGGAAGCTCCCTGGTCGGGGATCGAACCCGTGCTGCCGTGGCTCTGGATAGCTTCATAGTGCTGCCCTTAACCCGTTGCGCCACCGGGGAGGCCCTGGTTTACCTGGTTCTTGATGAGGAGTCGGCAGTGATTCCTATGGCTGTTCTGCATGTGACGTGTCTTTTTTTCTCGGGTTGTTTTTTACCTACTGATTTAAAATCTAGACAGTTCTAAGGTTACAGGTATTACAGATGTTTTCAAATAATCACTAGATTCCAATCTACTGCATTGCAGAAAGGGCTTTCCCTCTGGACCCCTCCCCATGATATCTGCTGACCCCAGAAGTTTATTTTTTCCAAAGGGAGGCAGGGAGGGGTTCAGTTCCAAGGCCAGGTGTGGGGGATAGGAGCCCCCCATGTCCTCCAGCGCTGCTTCCGTCACTCCCCCACCCCGTCATGGGCTGGAAGCAGGGAGCCTGTGACTGCTCTCAAGCTCCGGGCCTGGGGCTGGTCCCGGTGAGGACAGTCGCTCCTTCACCACCCAGTCCAGTCGCGGACACTCCACACCCTCATGGGTCAGCTCTTCTTGTTCACACATGCAGCCACCACTGCTGGAAAGATGGGGGGCAGGCTCTCCCCGAGGCTGGGCACCTGTGGTACCACGACCGCTTCCTCTCCGAGTCCAGTCGTATTTCCCCTGAGGGCCTTGAAGCTACTATGTGCACGCACACTTTCCCTGCTCCTTCACACCACCTGGAGGAATGTTCCTCTCCCTTCTGAACAGCAGCAACACTGCCACGGCTCATGGCTGGGTCAGATCAGCCACACTAAAAACCCAGACACGAAAAGTGCAGTGATGAAATGATCCATTGCTCTCATTTGATGTCATATATCTTATAAATATGTCTCCAAATAGAGTTTTTTCTTAACTTTCACTTTCAAAATCATTAACTCCTTGTTAAAGAAACTGAAGGCAGAGACATCTGAAGGTCATATATCAACCGCTTGCCAAGTGAAGACCCAGTATTGGGGAGAAGAGCAAATCTCAGCAATAGGTCATCAGTAGAACAGTTAATTAGCTGAATGGACATCCACTTGCCCAAGAAGGTGCCTGAGAGAAAAGGCCAGCACCCCCACAGCACAGTCCACTCAATTTCAGGGGCACAGGGGAAAGGGTGAAAGTGGAATCAGATGGCTTCTCCAACTCACACAGAGGTGAGCAGACCAGACACCTGTCAACCTCACCAGGGAGCGCGCACAACCTCTAATCCTCCTGGGAGCGCGCACAACCTCTAATCTGCCTGGGAGTGTGCATGACCTCTAGTCTTCAGTGCCTAGCCCAGGCCTCTGGGCTTCTGCCTTCACCCCACCCCCTAAAGAACACCCCCTCTCATCACGCTCCTCAGCACGCTTCCTCTCAGCCCCCCCTGCCAGGACGACTTGGCCAGGCCCTGGCATCTTGATTAGAACTCAGTGGAAACTTTTGAGTCCATTTTTTTTTTTTTAGAAAAAAAAAAAACACCCAGACACAACTGGAAAAAAAACCACAAAACAACCTTTAAATCTGTTCAGTAACCTAGATTTGTGCCAGATTAGAGGGAACAATTTGCAAATTCTTCTTCAGAAGCTGTCAGAATATTCAAGCTGCTCTGACTCAGCTCAGGAGAGGGAGACTGTGGCTGCAGCTGAGTCACTGCTGGGCCTCAGAGGCCGCCTGACCCAGTTCGAGAAGGGCCGCCTGGTCGGCTCAGAGCCCCGGCACCCACGGCCCCAGCTGGCGGCTGGACTGCCTCCTCCCTCCCAAGCCTGGCTTCCTCCCAAAGGCTTGAGCAAAAACAAGTGTTTGAGGGAAAAGCCAGCATTTAGAAGATGTCGAATCACCAGGATCTTTCTTCATGATGAATCAACATAATTTTTTTTAACGATGGCATTAATAGCAACCCAAAACATGCACTAAACAAGTGAAAACACAACCGTTTTCAGGCCAGTGGGAGAGCCCTGGAGAGGCGGGGAGGCCGCAACCTCCCGGGGGGCTGGCAGTGAGCCCATTTGCTCAGCTTGCCCTCCCTCTTTCGGGGCCCTGGCTCTCTCCCCACTGAGGCCTGGCGCTCCAGTTCCTTCCCAGTGCCGGTCCTGGGGAATCCAGGGAAGGTCCACTCAAGGAGGCTCTTGTCCCCCATCTTCTCCAGAACCTCACAAAGCAGCACACGGAACACCTGCGTGTCACAGCTTCTGTGGGCGAGTCTCCAAGGCAGTGCTATGTAAACACCCAGGGTCGCCCTTCACTCCTGCTGAAAGAACAGGGCACGGTGGCCTGGGCTCAGACGTGGCTCCGTCCACACCGGCTGCCCTAGGTCCAGCTCAAGCCATCACCATTTCTCACGTCAATGACAGGCCGCGTCTGTCCCGAACACCAGGCTTCCTCTCGCAGTTGGATTTAAACTGATGCGTTCAAGAGGGAGGCAGAGGGGGTGCGGGCACGGGGGGCTTCAGGGGGGGGTGAGTGGAGCGTGTGCCCAGGTGGATGCGCCACGGTGTCCCCAGCAAATTCACAAAGTCAGCGAGATAATAGTGATGCGTTCACATTCTGTTTTCTTTTTTTTAAAGATTTATGTATGCATTTATGCATTTATTTAAAGGTTTATTTATTTATTTATTTATGCACAAGAGCTGGGGTGCAGGCTAGAGGTGTGGGGTGGGTGAGAGGATTCCCCAGAGACAGAGTGGGGAGCAGAAGGGGGATCTATGGAAACACACTGCTGAGGGGAGCAGCGGGGAGACAGGAGGGGTCTGCTGCGCCTTGTGGGAAGCTCCCTGACCAGAGATCGAACTCGTGCTGCAGTGGCTGCGGACAGCTTCATAGTGCTGAGACTTTACCCCTTGCACCACCCCACATTCTATTTTCACATACCGTTTGGAATCGCCAGGAGACACAACTTTATTACATGGAATTGACAGGACTCTGGAAACTCACTCACGGGCTCCCACAGACACATGGCTTATTCTACAGCCAATGTGGTGTGCGGATGAGACCACAGTCCTGGCCGCTCCCTTGGAGCTTGAACATCAGGAAAATCAAGCAGGAATCTTGCGCTTGACATTGCGCCAACAGGCAGGAAGAATTTCCAGCCCTGTGGACAAGCTTCGCTAGTTATCAAAGCTGACATCATAGAGCGAAGATTTCCCGCCCCTCCTCCCCCATATGCTCTGTCTTCTGAGTTCCTACCTGAGCTTTGAATTATAAAAGCTCTGACTTTCTAGGAAGAGCAGACTTGAAAGTTCAAATGCTTGATAGTCGAGTCCGACTCTTTCTTCTCGTCTTACCACATGCCTCTGTGAGTTATAGTCTATTTTCATTTTACCCGCAGCCGCATCAAGTTTCCCTCTTTGCTTAAATCCGTAATCAGTGGCGATGGGCATATTAACACTCAGTGAGATTTTTGTGAGGTCAGGCGTTCTGGAGGGGGTGAGCCTTGGGGGCTAAATCTGCTCCTTATAATAGCAGCAGAAACAATAGAAAAATCATCAAAATCAAGTTTTTCAGAATTTTTAAATGGGCTGAAAGATTTCAGCCATGAGGAGTGATTCTAGAAGAGCGTTGTCCTTGGTGAGAACAGGGGTTTGGGATCTTGGGGCTTCGCTCTCCCATGCCCGCCCCCCCTCCCCCACGTCCAGCAGAGCTCGGTCACCAGCAGCCCAGGAGGGATCAGATGGGCCTTGAACTTCTCCAACGTCTCCTTCTAGAGCCCACGGTCACTATCGGACCTCTTGGAGCTGCGTGGCCATAGCAGCCCCAGCCCAGAGCGCTTGCTGGGCCCCGGATGGCCACTGCTCCTGTCTGATGCAGCCGCCCAAGGCGGTAAAGCAAATTGAGCCAATAAGAGCTCGGCCAGGAGCTTGAAAGAGAGCCTTGGGGTGTGGGACTTTGGAAGCTAGGACAGATCCTGGGGACCAAGAGGACCCCACACAGGCCAGCTCCATGGAAACATCGGAAGGACCCGGTCCCCTGCCTCTGGCTGGCCGCCAGGCCCTGCACAGAGCTGAGACGGAGCTGCAAGACCCAGAACCTCAGAACCCGCCCAGCACGGTCCGGAGCTCTGCGCAGAGGGTGTGAGGCCTCCCGCTGATGGCACGTGGGGGGCCTGGGGGCGCCCACCGGCTGGCCATAACCCCAGTGACTTGGACACGCAGGCGAATGTACAGAACTTGTCAGGGTCAGGGAGTGTCGCTGAGTAAATAGCAGCAGCAGCAAAATCGAAACAGCCACAGACCAGGGCAGACAGGAAACCGAGGCTCAATTTTTTATCTAAAATGCCAATTTGGGGAGGATTTTTGCCCATTATGCATCTGAAAAGAGAATACACAAGATCACAGAGAACTCCTATAAGCCCAATCAGAACATGGGCAGCACAGAGGAACTCACTTCCTCAAAGAAGACACGCAGAGGCTCACAGCCCCATGGAGAGACTCAGCGTCACTCACAGCACAGAAATGCAGATCAACCCGCAGGGAGAGGCCACCTCACACCTGGGAGAATGGCTCCGTCAAAAAGGCCAGAAGCAACAAGTGTGGGCGAGGGCGTGGAGGAAAAGGAGCCTCGTCACTGGGGGGATGTGGACAGTCCAGCCCCCGTGGGAAGCAGTGTGGAGGCTCCTCAAACATTACAAGTAGATCTGCCCTGTGGTCCAGCAATCCCACTCCAGGGGTCCACCTGAAGAAGCACAAACACTCATTCAAAGGGTGTCTGCCCCCCTGCTTTCCCTGTAGCCCTATTCTCAGCAGCCCAGATGTGGACACAGCCTAAGTGACCAGGGAAAGGGGTGGACCAGGAAGACAGTGTCAATATGCACAATGGAATATTACTTGGCTGTGAAAAAGATGAACTTTTTCCATTCTTGACAACAGGGTTAGAACTGGAGGGGAGGATGCTAAGCAGAATAAGTCAAAAGGAGAATGACAAATACAAGATGCTTTCACGCGTAGGTGGGAGATAAAAACAAGGCAGGGGAATGGATAAATATGAAACAAAAACAAACCCTAGAAATTTGATTGCAGAACTAAGGCTCCTGGAAGGAGAGGGTGGAGGAAGAAGCAAAAAAGAGGACGGGACCCACAGGACCAGGTGGAGGATTAATGGGGCTTTGGTGGCAGGTGTGATGTGATTACTTGTATGTGTAAAGGAGTCAGCCTATACCCCTAAAATACACAGTGCTGAAAATGAACATTTCCTCAATAAAGACAATTGAGAGGAAGGAAGGAATTAAGGAAGGAGAGAGGGAGGGAGGAAGTCCAATTTGGAACAAAGGTAAAGAGATAGCCAGGAAAATAATGTCCATACAAAGGGAAAAAGCAAACAAAAGAAAAAGTTCCTAAGGAGATATGGAGCTTAGAAAACAAATATTTTAAATCAAATATTATAAATAATATTCTAATATTATTAATAGTAGAATATTAATAACTAATATAATTAATATTTGGTTTTAAGAACCAAAGGGGAGCTTGTCTAAAAATTTTAATTTGGCTTAATATCTGAAAATCAATGGATGTGCTGTGTGATACCAAAAACGCAGTCGACACTGATTCTCCTTCATGACAAAAAACAACCAACAGATAAGAATAAAAAGAAACAACCTGATAAAGGCTCCTGCAAAAAATGCACAGTCGGTATCATCCCTCTTCATGGTGAAGGAGAAGGCTGCCCCTCGGGCGGGCAGCAACGCTGCCATTCTTGCTCCAGGTACCCAGTATTTGCTGCACATTCTGACTAGACCAGTTAGACAAAAAAGGACTAAAAGTCTTTCAGGTTGGAAAGAA
Source organism: Scalopus aquaticus (assembly GCA_004024925.1). NCBI lineage: Eukaryota > Metazoa > Chordata > Mammalia > Eulipotyphla > Talpidae > Scalopus > Scalopus aquaticus. Next base: position 94,606 of record PVIJ01002213.1, on the reverse strand, counting down.
GTAGTAAGCAATCTTTATTTGCAGATGACACGACTTTGTAAATAAAATTCTAAAGACTGCATTAAAATCCATTAAACTTTTTGAGAACTAGTGAAGGAATTTGGAAGGTTATAGGATAAAAAATTCTTATAGAAAATCTATTGTGTCTCTATACATTAGCAAAGAAGAAAACAAAAATAAAGGCAATAAGGTGATTCCATTTACAGCAACATCAAAAGAATAAAATACTGCGGAATAAATTTGACAAGAGAAATGGGAAATTATACCCTGAAAATGACATAAAATATTGTGGAAGGAAATTAAGTAAAATCCAAATACCTAGAAAGGCATCTTAAGGTCACAAATCAAAAGAGAGGTTGTTGAAATGACCATGTTCCTTAAGTCAGCACATAGATGTATCACAATCTTTATCAAAATACCAGCTGGTGGGCCTCCCTGGGGGCACGGGAGTTAACGTCTCAGTGCTATCAAGCTATCGCCAGCCACTGCGGCCTGAGTTCGATCCCTGGCCAGGGACATTCCCATGTGGCGCAGCAGACCTCTCCTGTCTCCCCGCTGCTCCCCTCAGCAATGCATTTCAGTGGATCCGCCTGTTCTGCTCCCCACTCTGCCTCTGGGGAATACTCTTAACCCCCCAACCCCCATACCTCTGGCTTAGACCCCAGCTCTTCTATGCAAAAAGAAATAAATTAAAAATTGTAAAAATCTTACAACAAATGAATACATCTTTTTTTTAATTTTTTTAAGATTTATTTTATTATTTTTGCTTACGAGCTGGGTTACAGGCCAGAGGCGTGGAGCGGCGAGAGGGTTCACCAGAGACAGAGTGGGGAGCAGAACTGGCAGATCGACGGAAACACACTGCTGAGGGGAGCAGTGGGCGAGGCAGGAGAGGTCTGTCGCGCCCTGTGGGAATCTCCCCGGCCGGGTGTCGAACTCGCGTCGCCACTGCCGACAGCTCCACAGCGCAGCGCTTAACCACTGCGCCACTAGGGAGGCCCAACAAATGAATAAATCTTAAAAAAAAAAAAAAATCCAAGCTGGCTTCTTGGCAGAAATTGACAAAATCGCCCTAACATGGACCAAAATGCAAGGAACCCAGAGAGCCGAAACCAATTTGGAAATGAAAAACAAAGGTGGAGAACTCACACATCCCAATTTCAATCTTACAAAACTACAGTGACTGAGATTATGCAGAAGTGACGTGGGCTTCGCCTGTGAGCAAAAGGCACAGAAGGAGTGGTTTGCACAGAAACCCTTGTCCTTGGGGCCGACTGATGTTCCTTGATCAAAGTGCGACAGTCACCTATGTTTTTAAAAATCACGTCGGCTGTCACATCAAGGATTGAAATGGGAAAATATTGGATGCAGGGAGCCCAAGTGAGAAACTATTACAGTAATCTGGATGCAAGGTAGTGGCGAAGTTCGTCTAAAACAGTGTCAGACAAAAAGGGAAAAACGAATTTGAGATCTATTTAGGGCAGAGACTCGGCAGGACGTGGTTTCGGATCCTGTGGGGAGTGAAGGCATGGGAAGTGTTAAGGATGACTCTGGCTTGCTAAGATGAGCAGCGGGTGGGATGAGGTGCTATTTCCTGAAACGGGAACCACCAGAGGAAGAACAGCCATCAGGGAAAGAGCAAGAGTTTAATTTTGGATGAGCAAGTCTGAAGTGGCTGAGGCGACGGGGGAATGTAATCGGAAGCGCAGACGGGGAGAACGGGGATCGGGTTGGGCTCACGCGTTCTGGGATGAAAACTTCAGCTGGGGGCATTCAGCGCTGCTTCCCTCTCTCTGCTCTTCTGCCGGCTCAGCCTCCACACCTAGGGGAGGGAAGGTGCCTGTTAACTTGGGGGGCCGGATGAGAACAAAAGTTCATTTTTTCCTGTAACAGCAGGTTTACGTTGCTGTCTGGGCATTAAAGTAGAGGCTCCCCCTTGGGGTGTCCTCACCACACCCCACCCACCACCGTAGTCCATATGCACCCCCATCTTGCTCTCTCCCCTCCTCCCAGCCCTCCGGGAGCCTCAGTTCTGCAGTCAATTTTCTAGGGTTCCTTCTTAGTTTGACTCTATCTGGCCCTTTGTTTGGTTTCTCTATACTCCACATATCAGTGGCACCATCTGTTGTTTGTCTTTCTCCTTCTGTCTCATGTCACTCAGCTTCCTCCCCTCCATGTCCATCCATGTTGTCACAAATGGCAAGAGCTCATCTTTTTCGTGGCTGAGTAGTATTCCACCATGTCTACAGACCACATCTTCCTAACCCGCTCCTCTGTCCCTGGGCACTTTGCTGTGTCCACAGGAGGGCAGATGTCTCTTCGAATTAGTGATTCTGGGTTCTCTGGGCAGATGCCTAGGCGTGGAATCGCTGGTTCATGGGGGACATCTATTTTCGATACTTTGAGGCACCTGCATACTTATTTTCCTAGGACCTGGACAGTCTGTAGTTCCACCCACCTGGTTGTACTCTTAACTCTCCATAATGTCCTTCCTTTCTTACTGGACCACCCCACCTCCTCAACTCTGAGGCAGTCTGACTTTAGAGTGAGAGCTATTCATGGGACTGTTGGGAGAATCTCCAAGACTGAAATGAAAATCCACCTTGAAATCCTGTTTTATTGTATATTGGCTTTATATAGCTATGGAGAGAGAGAGCTGAGAGAATTGAGAGCAGAGACATTAAAGGCCCGCCTGCATTCATGTGGTGCGGCTGGCAGGTGAAAGATGTGACATCCACTCACCTGTACCTGTACCTGCTTGTCATATCCATTTCTCTCGCACATGCCCTCCTGCGATGAGTTTGTGATGACCAGAGAAGGCATCTGGTTGTCCACACGCCTGTACCCCTCAGCACCACACCGGGGGAGGCCAGGCACACCTGGGCAGGTGCAGGGGCTGTCTCCTCCAAGACCCGCTCTTCATGGCCAACCTGAGCAGTCCGTTCCTTACAGCATCATCTGCAGCCTGCTGCTTCCTTGGGTCTCCTCTTCCGAAACCCAGCTAAAGTTCTTCTGTGCCTTCTCCGAGTACACCCACAGGCTTTGCAGAGCCGGTAGCCCTCTCCATCGCCCGAGGCAGGAGCCCCCAGGGCAGTGCCTAGCCTAGACGGGGCCAGGCAATAAACACCAGCCGTGAAGTTGGAATCGCTGTGTTGCTAGCACGTCAAGGGCTCTCAGGCCTGCTGTCCTCAGAGGAAGGCGAGGGGAATCTGAGGATCCCAAATTGCCCCCGGCGATGAGAATGTTAACTCGGTGTTAGAAGAAGCCACTACAGCAACAGCATCAAAAGATGACATCCTGCACCCTCCCTGCCCCGGGAAAGAACCCCAGGCTAGGCGAGCCGGCTCTGATTGCAGCTCGGGCTACAGGCTCGCAGGATGAAGCGAGCTGGAGGTCCTCGCTGGCTTCTGCTCCTGGGGTGAGGGTGGGGCCCTGCTCTTATTCACTGTCCCCACATTCTGTGTGCCCTGCACGTAAAGCATCGGCACTGGCGAGAGGACAGGAACGGAACTTTCCTTGGTCAGCTACTAAGAAGTCGCCACCCGCCTGTTTGATGGAGGAGATATAACGCAAAATAAGATTAGAACTAGACCCACACAAGGAAGGGGGGCAGAAGGAATCAGCAGACCCACGAGCACAATCCCGGGGTGCCGGCTCCTGAGTTACATGGCACAGGGAGGAGCCAGACGGCAGTCCGGGGGCAGAGACACGGAGACGGAGCCCGCTGCAGAATCGCTGTCTCTTTTCTAATTCTAGTCGGCAGCAGACAGCCATCCTCGAAGACGAGCCCCTCCGACTGGAAGAGGGCTATATCAGCACCGTCCTTGTAAGAACTCAGGGCAGCCATCTCCCTGCCCGCCTGTGCCCATGCAGGCGCTTTCCTCTGCCAGCTCTGTCCCTCTGCAGGGCTGCTGCTGCCTGTCTGCCCGGGAGCTGCACCACGCGGGCCTCTCCCAGCAAACCTGCCCCTCAGGGGGGCGGCTCTTCCTTGCCGCTTGTGTCTGTACAAGTGGAGTTGGAGGGAGGGGTCCTTTTTCATACCCATTTGATCTTTGTTTTTTTAAGATTTATTTATGCATACAAGCTGGGGTACAGGCCAGAGGCGTGGGGCAGCAAGAGGGTTCGCCAGAGACAGAGTGGGGAGCAGCACAGGCAGATCGAAGGAAATACATTGCTGAGGGGGGCAGCAGGCAGGCAGGAGAGGTCTGCCGCGCCCGAGCTGGGCGTCGAACTCCCGTCGCTGCTGCCGACAGCTCCACAGCGCAGGGCTTAACCGCCGCGCCACCGGGGAGGCCTCCATTTGATTTTTGAACATGCTGCATGTAAAATAGGTTTTTGCAATAATCATTGTTTAATTAGAACTGCCCGTGGGGTGGGGGGAGATTAATTGTTAGAGGATCTCAGGAATGTTTCCATTCCTTCATTTACTGTCAAAAGAGCTAAGTATAAGTATTTTTGTAAAGTTATATTTTTGGCGGTGATGTTGATTGACGTCACAGTGTCTAAGGGGTGTCGGTTCACACCTCACAAGTATATGTAATTTCGCCACCCCCACCCCAAAGCCCCACTGAGCCTCCCCCACCCCTGCCCTTTGCCCCCCCACCACACCCCTTCTTGGTCAGATTCTTCTGTGCCCTTCCCCTGAACGCTGACTTTCCTATGAGATGCTTTCAAGAAACGAGATATTTAAAAAGCAATAGTTCCTGTAAAATCATGATGAGGCGCGAGCAGCTGACCACAGCCGGATTATCGCGACAGAGCCGCTGCTCCGAGTCTGCAGCCCATGAAGAAAAACACCAGTTTTCCACCTGCGGGGTGTCGCTACTGTGGGCAATAAAATCTCTGAATCAAAGATGGCAAAATTAGGGCCTCCCTGGTGGCCTAGGGGTCAGTCTCAGTCTCTCTCCACTGCAGCACGAGTTCGATCCCCGGCCAGGGAGCGTCCCACATGGCACAGCAGACCCCTCCTGTCTCCCCGTTGCTCCCCTCAGCAGTGGGTTTCAGTGGATCCGCCTGTCCTGCTCCCCACTCTGTCTCTGGGGAGTCCTTTCATCCCCTGCACTCTGACCTGCACCCCAGTTCTTTTAAACAAACAAAACCCAAAATTAGCATATTTTAAAAAAACTATTTAAATCCCGAAGAGCAAGAAGCTCGATCTAACCGGTGCCTCTGCAGCCTGTCCCAATGCTGTGGGCACACAGCAGGGGCTCAACGAGTGTGCACTCGTTGAGCCCCTGCCCTGAGGGCTTTTTAAAAGGGGTCTGACCTAAGCCCTTGCCGGACCCCCCTCTAGGCCTCTGCTTGTCGGCAGGGCTCTTTCCAGCTGGATTCCGAGGGGCAATCCTAAGACAGGCAACCACAAGAACTTCTGACCCCAACTGTGCCAAAGGAGTCATTTCCTGCCCTCTGACCTGCCTGGGGTATGTGTTACAATGCCCCACTGACCAGTGGGAGAAGAGAGGTCGGCCCGACACCTGTTTCGCACGGCTGGCGCAGCCGAGGCCCCTCAGAGTTTTCTCCCAAGGGCTGAGTCACAGACTGTGGGCAGCACCGTGGCTGCGCGGAGCAAACACGCCTTTGAGAAGCCGCGGGCACAGCCCGAGCGGATTTCCTGAGAATGATGAATCTGGGCGCTGTCCGGGGCACACCCCGGCTGCAGCCCTCACCCCCATCCTGCCGGCTGAGAAACGTCTACTGAGACCTCAAGGCTGTCTGCCCCCAGAGACGCTGTTCCCGGCAGAGGCGGTTGCTGGGCTGGAGGGGAGCAGTGGGTCAGCACACCCAGCGGTGAGGCCCAGCTCTGTCAGGCTTCCTGACAGAGCCCTCACCAGACGGGGTGGGGCGGGGAGCCTGGGAGTGGGGTGTCCCAGGGCAGGAGTCTGTCGGGACAGAGGCTGTGTGTTCCTGGAGAAGCCACGGGCCTGGGGAGACAATGTGCTGGGGAGTGTCCTCTTAAGGGGAGTAAGTCTCCATCCTCTGCCGGCTCACCGCTAAGGACAAATATGCCCCCACTTGGATTTGGGGTATCGGGGTCCTGTCTCAGGTCAAGACCCAGGAGCAGACCCCAAATACAAACAATGGACCAGGACAATGCTGTGGATATACACAGTGGAATACTACTCAGCCATGAAAAAGGTGAATTCTTGCCATCTGTGACTGCATGGGTGGAGCTGGAGGGATTGGTGCCGAGTGAAATAAGTCTGACAGGGAAGGGCAGATTCAGGATTGTGTCACCTCTATGTGGAATAGGGAGAAACCAGCAAGGGCCCAGAGCAGGGGCTGGGGTGGCCAGGAGGCGAGCAAGGTAGGGATGAGGTGCATGGACAGTGGGGTGGACTGTGCCTGCCCTGTTGGTGGGCGCCATGTACTAACAACCCTACAGGGAGACCCTATACATTTAAAATACAAACAGCGGTGTGAGACAGCGTCACCTCCATTTTGAAGAAATTAGAGGTATTAGCTCGCAAGTGGGACACGGAGGCCGTCGGAAAAGGCCCCAACCCCTCCTGCAGGGGGCGCCGTGGAGGCATGCAGCACAGCATCAGTCTCAGGGAGCTGCCTGGCGCTGGGGAGGGGCTGTGAGTTCTCTCCGCTTCAGCTCCCAGAGGATGCCCACGAAGGCAGCCGAAGGCCAGGGGTCTCTGCCCGCATAGCGGGTCCCCAGACACTGGGGCTGCCTTGCTTGTGAAGCCCAAGGAGGCCGCCGCCCAGCAAGTCCATTTCACGGGAGCTGGCCCCGCGCCCTCCCCGCCCACTCAGGCGCTCTGAGAAGATGCTCTCGGGCCCGCACGTTTTTCTCTGACTCACTCACGCCCTGCAAATGCACCAGCGTGCCCGCTGGGAGTTCCAGGGCAGGAAAAAGCCTGTCCTTATTTTTCACTTCTCCTCTAATCGCTCGGAAAAGCTGCTGCTTTGCTTGAGGGGACGGCAGTGAACGGCCCCACACGCCGAGAGAGCCGACCCCGCGACCTCTGGTGAGTCACCCACCGCAGATACCACCCGCCGGCAGCCCCGGGCCTCTGGACACTGCCACCTCACACGAGCTCATGCCCACAGTTGGTGAGGGTGATGGCAGCCTCCAGCCCCCGTTGGTCTGCGTCTCCCCCCATGGCACCCCTTCTCTCGCCGCTGCCCTGTTGCACAGAACAAACATCTGCTTTCCACTCGCCGTGAGGGGCGCCCTGCCTTCTGCTCGCCTGACCCATGTGCCCGGCTCCACCCAACATGCGCCCAAATCGGTCTTAAAATCAAGAGACCCTTGGGGACTCCCTGGTGGCGCAGGGGTTAAGTCTCAGCCTATGAAGCTGTCGCAGCCACTGCAGCACAAGTTCGATCCCCGGCCAGGGAGCTTCCCACAGGGCGCAACAGACCTCTCCTGTCTCCCCGCTGCTCCCCTCAGCAGTGTGCTTCAGTGGACCGTCTGTTCTGCTCCCTGAGCTGTCTCTGATGCATCCTCTCACTACCACCCCACCCCCACACCTCTGGCCTGCACTCCAGTTCTTGTATGTATAAATGAATAAAATATTAACAAACAGACCAAGGGACCCTGCTTCCTGTTGTGTCTGCTGTTGCTCCAGCGCCTTTCACTCAGGCCCTCTCCACCAGGCCCTGGGGCCCCTCCCCTTCTGGTAACCACCATATTTTTCAGAGCCTAAGAGTTATTTTTGTTGTGATTTATTACTTTGTTTGCTTTGGCTATTTATATTCCGCATAAGGTCAAACCATCTGATATTTATTTTTTACCTTCTGACTTACTTCACTTAACATTATCCCCTCAGGTTCCATCCATATTGATGCAAAAGGCAAGGTGTCACATTTTTTATAGCTGAATAGTATTCCACTGGGTACATAGACCACATCTTCTTTACCCACACACCATCAATGAGCATTTAGGTTGTATGCATTTAATTCTCATCATAACCCAACGATAAAGAAGTTGTTATTCTTATTTTACACAGTCGGTGACAAAACAAAAGAATTGGCTTGTGATGCTATAGCTATAGCTAATCAGTAGCAAAATTGCCTTCAAACCCAGATCTTCTGATAAGACCAACTTTCAATTCTAACTCTAAGGAGAAGCCATGTAATTTAGCAATGTGTTGTTGTTTAGAATTCTTAAAGTCATTCATACTCTTGTCCCCAAATTCTACTTCTAAGAATTTATTATAAAGAGATAATCACAGAAAATATTAAATAGAATGCACGAGTATAACATGACAGTTACAAAATCACATGTAATTGCAAACTTGGAAAGCAACCTAATTTTCTTATCTGCACGAATAATTATAGAGAAAGTTTTGAAGTTATAGCTTGATCTTTAATGATATGAGGAAAAAAATATAACGAGGGAGAATACATACAAAAAATATAAGTATGTAAAACCTGTTAGCGTGTAACTCTCTGTGTCAAAGAACCATCACTCATTTTTCTCTTTTCTTATATTTTTCTAATTCTCCTCAATCAAACTCCTAACATTATTATACCAAGGAAACAGTAACTGTATGATTTTATAGAAAAATGCCTCTCACTGTTGTTTCAAGTCAACAGAAGTCAGGCGCTTGAGTTCAAAGGCAGCTGGGAGCGCCCTCAGGCGGTAGTGAAACCTCGGAGTGAGCTGTGTGACCTTGGGTACTCCTATGACCTCTCTGGGCCCCAGGCAGGCATCAGACAGGTGAGCTGACCCAGGCCTGCACTCACAGCTCCCTCCGAGGCTTCTGGGTGGAACTACCTTGCAATGTGCCATTCGATCTGGCTTCTCCCCCGACCAGGGAGAAATATTTATGAATTACTCTCTAGTTTACAAATGGAGCTCTGTCTGGGAACAAAGAATCCCAAACCCCACTGGCAAATTAGAGTCCATTACCGGACACCCGAGCGGCCATTTGGGCCTGGTGGTAATTGCATCTGCGGCGAGAGAGCGGCGAGGGCTACTCTAGGCCATTTGCGCCGGGAATCAATCATCATTACGGCCGAGCAGCAGAGTGGCCGTGGAAATGAGCCCGTGTTATCAATGGCCGATTAGCGCCGACATCCATCAAGAAGTTCGTGGGGGCGGCATCAGGACATGGGTCCCGGCCTCCCTGTCGGCTGGCAGATGCTGTCCATCACTCAGGAAGACCACCCCAGCCTCAGTCCTGCCGTGGGTCCCATGGGGTTTAGTGACCCTGAATAATGCTGCCTGCTTGGTCAAGGGCCCTGTGAGTGTCCAGACCAGCTCTCTGGGGCTGGGGCATTTGGTCCATAACACGGGTGCCCTGGGATAGCAGAAGTTTATTCTCTTCTGAGCCAGGTGTCACCCTCTGAAAGTGCTGGAAAGAACTTTTCTGGCCTCTTCTGGGTGCACTCTGCCTGCACCTTCAAGTGGCCTGTTTTCTGGGGCTGTGTCCTTCCCCTCCTAAGGACACCATCCTTGCTGGGGCCACTCTTTGTCTGAGCTTCATTTACAGCTGCAAAGACTCTTTCCAGAGAGGCTCCATTCTGAGGTTTCTGGGGCATGTGGATTTGGGGAAACACTTGCCTTTTCCTCGGCCGTCCTTCCCCTCAGTCCACCCGTGACAGCACGTCAGCACCTTTCATTTGCAAGCAGCGATGTTTTTATTTCTATCCTTCAGATTGAGACTAGAGGCACAGAGAGGTGAAGTGATACGTCTAAGGTCACACAGCAAGTGGAGAGCCAGCTCATGCACCCACTGGGTCCTGCCCCTTAGCCATGCAAACCCTCGCTTAAGAATTTAAAGAATTTTTAGGGTGGAGACCCAAAATGTGGGGTCACTAGATCTGAAGGAGGCTCTAGCTTCAGTGTGTGGAGGAGGCTTCGGACTGTCCTCCACGTCTGCTGCCTTTGTGTTCCAACCAGGTGTGTCTGTGGGATCCAGTTCTGCCATCCTCACCAACACTGGTGTTGCTTTCCTGACCTGTCCATCCTGACAGGTGTGGGGAGCAGGGGGCCTCACGTGCTTTTGCGTTGCGTTCCCCTGGGGGTTAGTGATATGGAGCGTTTGTTCACACACCTGTTAGCCATTTACATGTCTTCTTTAGACTAGCGTCCATTCACGTTTTTAACCCATTTTTCATCAGATTACTAGGTTTTTGTTTTTGATGTTGTAGGAGCTCTTGCATATTCTTTAATTAACCCCTTATCTGTAAATATTTTATCCCATTGTGTTGACCATTAACTACAGCACCATTCGTAATAGCCAAGCTATAGAAACAAACTAAATGCCTATTGGTGAATGGGTAGATTTGAAAAAGTGTGATATATAGCTATAATGGAATATTATGCAGCCTCGAAAAAGAAATCCTATAATACACAAAAACATGGGTGAACCTTGAAGACATGCTGCTAAGTAAAATAAGATAGTCACAGAAGGACAAATACTGCCTGATTCCTCTTAAATGATATACCTAAAACTTTACATTTCACAGAATTGGGGAATAGATGGGTGGTACTGGGGGTGGAGGGGGAGAAGAAAATGGACAGATGCTAACAACAGTCATACAGCAAGATGAATGCAGTGTAAAGAAGCAAACAAATGAACGAAATAAAACAAAAATAGTCTTGTAGACTTTAAGATCAAGTTAGTGTTACCAGAGGGAGGGGATAAGGGAGGATAAATCAGGTGAAAGGGGTCAGTTATTTGGCAAAGGACAGAGTGGACTTTTAGTGGCGACTTCAGTGTGGTCTATGCAGACATGAATTTATCACAATGAACATCTGAATCACCTACAATGTTATAATGCAACATTACTGCAAAACAATATTAATCCAATTAAAAATATGTGATATTGGGCCTCCCTGGTGGCCTATGGGTTAAGTCTCAGCACCATCACCACTATAGCCTAAGTGTGAATCCCAGCCAGGGAGCTGACCCACTCGGTGCAGCAGACCTCTCCTGTCTCCCCGCTGCTTCCCTCAGCAGTGGATTTCAGTGGATCCACCTGTTCTGCTCCCCACTCTGTCTTTGGTGAATCCTCTCACCCCCACACCTCTGGCCTACACCCCAGTTCTACGCAAAGATTTTTTTTAAAGGTGATATTGGCTTTCTCGCATCTCTGTTAAGCATTTTTAAAGGTAAAACTGAAGCTTTAAAATTTTATAAAAATTTCAGACTTTAGTATAGACTTGAAATTTTGAGATAGAATTTAAGAATATTGTCGAATAAAATACCTTCAAGGAAAACTATTTCTTTAAAATGATCTGAACTATAGAAAACATCCAGCCACAGGTATTTGTGACCATTCTGTTTATGATAAGCAGGGAAGAAAACGTACATTTAAAGAAAAGATTACCTAAGTAAAAAATGTTAGAGCTGTATAATGAAGTAGTTTGTCTCCATTAAAATAATGTGAATAGTCCATAAGAACAAGGAAGTGCTTTGGTTATAACGTTATGTGAAAACTGGGCTGTAATATAATGTCTTTTACGCACTATGCCCTTGATTAGATTTTTAAACAACAGAATAGAGAATTCCATCAAAGCGTTCACAGCAGCTTACAGAAGCACTGAGCCTTTTCTCTGTTCTCCCTTTTTGGATTTTACAATCTAGCCGGGAAGCATAAATTGCTTCTGCAACTGGAATAAAGGCAAGCTGGTGTGCAGGCTGGCATGGACGGCGATGCCCGCAGCGTCCCTAAGGCGGCCTGGGCTGGCCGGGGTCCCCCCGCAGAGGGCAGCGGCAGAGTCCCAGGGCCCAGCCCTCCTGCACTGGCCTCCCACTGCAGCCAACCCCCAAACAAGCCTCGTTTCCTAATCTGCTGACTGCCCTCGACTTCGGGGTCTAACACCCAGGACCCCGTGATCACTGCACACCTCGGCAAGGTGAACACACCTGCGAACGAAAGGGGGACCGGTGTGCAGGGGATGGCGTTTTGGGGGAGCAGCCCAGAACCCTTTCTGCTCCCAAGTCCCAGCAGCCCCTCTGCAGCCCAGGAGACTTAGCATTGTCGACCGCACTTGGCAAGGCTGTGGGTTAAGCTTTGCCTTGTCAACTGCAGATGATGGAGTCGCAAAGGAGAAAAACTACACACACACACACACACACACACACACACACACACACACACACACACACAGCTCATGAGGTTGAGAACCAAACCCCCAGAAGCGCCGTGTCCACGCCCAGCTGGTGCCCCTGCATGGAAGCTGCCATGTGCCCGGGCAATGCAGGCACAGCCGCCCCTGCCCTCTGTAGGGTGCCCAGAAATTTCCGCCCTCCAGCAGGCGCCTGCCTCACACCCGCGGCCCTCCACGGCCCACGTCTGTTTGTGCCGCGGGCCGCGTGCCTCCGAGTTAGGGCAAGAGCTCCACGGCCGGACCCTCTGAGCAGGTTCGGGGGCCTCGGGCTCGGGCCTTCAGTTCATGCTGACTCAGGCGCTGTTTCCCAAACTGACCCTTGGTGACCAGCCCCACGCCTGAGCTCCCGGCCCATGAGGATGCAGGGGTCAGCCCCCCGAGATGCGCAGGATCGTCCCCCCGCCGGGAAGGGCAGATCCCTCGGGAGGAACAGCCCCCGCCAGCCCCCATTCGTCCATGTGGCATTTGGGAAGGGCCGCGGGTAGGCACCGAGTCAGAGCCGTCCTGGGCTGGCAGGAGCTGGGAGGAGAGGAGAGCACCCGCCTCCACGAGCCTGGGGGTTGACGCCCCTCAGTACGGCCTAGGGGACCGCCACCCCCAGCGCCCAGCGCCCAGCCCCCAGCCCCCAGCATACGGACACGGAACTGCACAGACCTGGGGTCAGGTGCCCAGAGGCCCAGGGAGGCCCTATCGGTTGCAGGAAGAGGGGGGCCAGGTGATGGTGGCCGGGACCCCCTCGCTGGCCCAGGACTTCGCCTCTCTGCACTGACTAGACGGCAAGTTTGGATCCTTAACTGGCTGACGCCTCGCAGGCTCGGGTGGAGGCGGGAGGCCCCAGATCAGGGAGCTCCCTGGAGGTGCAAGGTCAAGGCCGAGACCTGCATCCACCTGGTTAAATGGGCCGTGCCGATTGCTTATGTGCCGCAGATCCCCCTGAAACAGGCTGCAACTGGCAGTGTTTGGGTGCGGGGAAGAGGACACCAGAGTCAATATGTTGAAATAGACAAGGGGGTGGAAGCAGAAGTCTGGGCTTAGGGTCCAGTGGGAAGTGGGAGAGACCTTCGTCCCGCCCCTGACGTCCCTCCCGGTGTGTGGCCCATGGAGAGAACGGCTGACTCATCCCAAAAATACACTCCGGGCTGCGTCCCCCACCCCAGGCCCAGCCAGCTCCCTGGCGAGCAGGGGGGTTAATGGCGGGGTGAACCAAGGGGCCCTGTGGGGATGTCGGGGTCCTCTTCCCCTGGGGGTCCTCTTCCTTGCATCTCCTTCCTCTCAAGCTAGCCTGGCCGCCCCCCCAGACCTGCTAGAGCCCCTCCAAATCTGGGGCGCCAAGTCAGATCAAATTCTGCTCCCCACTGGTCACGTACACACTTCTCCTGGCTTTAAGCCTTTGCGAGCAGGGATTACATCACCAGTATGACCCCAAGAATCGGTGGCACTGGCCTGCATGAGCAGAGACCCCGGTGGCCTGCAAGCAGGAAGTTCCGGTGTAGCCTGGGAGCCCCCACAGGGTGCTCGACCCCCAGGGGACAATGAGGGAGGACATCGCTGGAAGAGGCGGGGGGACAGACAGGTCTGCCGGGGAACAGATGCACGGCCACTTCAGGGGGTACTGAGGAGCTCTGAGGGGCTAGTCTCTGGCAGCCCCCCTGGCTTCTGGGGGGTTTAGGGGGCAGGGACGGATGCGGTTGGAGCATCCCAGAACCCCGACATCCCCACAAGCTTCCCTGAGGAGCGCTGGGCTTGGGGAATCCCGTCTTCACACCGTGAAAACAAAATAAAGCATTTCATCTTCCAAACCCTGGCTTCTGTATTTTTTCAAATGTCAAAGGAAGAAAACATCAATTATCCGGGGCTGTGGACTAGAAGCTGCTATTCACAGCTTCCAGAGGCCAAGCCGTCCACGCCGACAAGTCCATTTTTTTCCCCGGTAAAGCAATTACTGTCCTTCTCCCTGCCGGCTGCCTGTCTCAGCGGACACGCCAGGGCGAGCAGAGCAGCTTCCTCGCGGGCGCGGGGCCAGGCTGCAGCTGCTCCCAGCCGGCGCCCCCCTCACGGCAGAAAACCAGTCTCTGCAGCAAAAGTGCTTTGTCACCGCTTGGCCCGACAGAGGAAAGAGCAAAGCCCAGGGGCTCTGGGACCCCTTGGGGTGCTTGCTTGGAAAGTCAGCTCAGGTCCTGGGGTGCAGCACCGGCTGGTGTCGGAGAGTGGCTTGCAGTGTGAGAACAGGGGGTGTCCCAGCTGGTGTTGGGGTGCTGTTGCTATGTCTCTGCCTGCTGTGAATGGTGGTCCCCACTGCCGGTCCCTGCAGGCAATGACCTGAAGCCCCCAGACTGGACATAGCCATGGAGGGGGGATGGGGGCAGGCTTGTGGGGGGACCCCATTGGGAAAGAATTCCACAGCCACCTCCACCATCGTTCTATGCTCCTTGGCGGTGGGGAAATGTTTTTCATAAAAATAAAACATGGCCCAGTGGAGAGACTCAAACCTCTTCCAGTCTGGTCTCAGGAGACACTTTCCAAGTTGCCAAGGGAGCTTCAGAAGCTCAAAGAGAGGGGGTCCCCTGTTAGGACCCTCCCGATGAATGCTGGTCGCTGAAGGCTGCATGCCCCCCCCCATGCACCCCCAGCTCCTGCATCGTGAGAAGCAGTGACTTATGCCCTCAGGAAGCAGAGGGTCCCTGGGAGGGAAGTATGGAGGGGGTTGTCTTGTTGGGTGAGAAAGGACCCCTGAACAAACTCCACAGGTAGGTTTTTACGGACCCCACCCCACCTCAGACCAGAGCGATTGAAGACACCGAGGACTACAAATCCCATGATGCATCATCACTGACCCGAGGATGCTGGGAATGAGGGTGGAGTTAAGCAGCCATGTTGGAAATATAACCAGACATGAGCTTCTGGGCGTCTCTTGCCTGTTCCCGAGGATTTGGTGCGCCGTTGGGGTTCCAGCTCAGCGGAACTGGTAGGACGCATTCACTGCTCTATTCTTTCTTTTTAAGCCCTTTGTCAGGGTTATTGTGTGTGCCTGCAGCTGTGTCTTATTGTAAGTCCCTTTTGAAGTGCGGGGTGAGGACCCACAGTCAGGCACCCCATTTTATATCGGGGCTGCCCTGTAACAGTCTCCCCAGGAGGGGCGCCAGGGGCCCAGCAAAATCAAGAGCAGCCAGGGGACGAAGGCCGGGTCCCCCAAGGCATCCTCCCAGCCTGGAGAAGTGGCAGAGGGACAGGAGAGGCCGGTGCCCGATGGAGGGACGAAAGGTTGTGTTCCTCCCGGATGGGGTGCAAGGGGGGAGAAGAGAGACCCCAACTCTCCTCCGAGACCTCCACCGACCTCCTCCTCACCTCCACACGTCGCCCACTGGTCGGCCCAGCAGGAACACGCAGAGCAAAGGGGGTGAAGGCTCAGCCCCATGGTCTGAACAGGCAGAGCAGGGGTGAATCACCGATGGGGGCGCGCAGCTGAGCTCAAGGAGAAACAGGAAAGGACGCTGGTGCCGGACAAGCTAAGCAGGCCCGGGCCGGCCAGCGGGTGCAGAGAGGGAGGCCGGGGAGGGGGAAGGAAGCAGAGGAGAAAGGGCCACCCATGGCCTTGTGGGGGGCTCGAGCCAGCCACTGTCTTGCTAAGATGTGGCTTCAGGGCAGCTCGGTTTCAGCGTCTGCATGAACAGGTGTAGCTAAGAGTCTGCCTCTCAGTAAATGCCGGAGGCGGCTTTTTAAGGGGTGCGCTTGTGCAGTTAGGCTTGAAAGCTTCCGTGCTGAAAGTCTCTAAATATTTAATGGTCTCTTTCATTTCTTGACTTGGGCGTGGGCGCGGCAAGCTGGTAGGAATTTAATTTCTATTCCAATTATGTGTATTCAAATCAAATAGTGAGGGGAGAGTGGACACAAGTGGCCGGCCGGGAGGGGAGGTCACAGCTGGGGCGGCCTGGCTGGGGGCAGCTCGGCGGGGTGCTGAAAAGATGTCGTTTGGCTCCACACTCTCACCTTGGCACCAAGGTCTGATGGCCACTCGAGGAAGCGGGAATCCGCGCGGGAATTCTGTGTACGGCTCACCTTGGTTGGCAGTTTGCATTGGGGGCATCTAAACAAGGAGTGACCCTCTTCCGGTCAGAGGGGAGGAGCTGGACAAAGAGGACTCAGGTCCTCGCCACCCAGGCCCGGTTTGGAGAAGTGAGAGGGGCTGGTATGCAGAGAGGGCTGGGCCCACCCCGTTCTGCCCAAGCAAAGAACTTCCAAGACGTCACTCAAAGAGGGCTGGTGACGTAGGATATACTCCAGAGCGCCTTCGCATCAGGGGGAACAGGACGATCTCTTTGAAAAACAGGAACACGGATGGGAAATAAGGTCACCCAATGAGACCTCCACGTGGCCAGCAGCCTGGACAATCTCACCTCGTCACCGCAACAGAAATGCAAATGCAGCCTCGTCGAGGAGGTGACAGATCCCGGCTCACGCACCAGGACCACAAAGCCACACGGCTGAATTTTGTCGGCTGCGCTGCGGGTGAGCTGACACCCGCCCCGTGGCTGGGGCCCTGGGAGAGGCCGCCAGCGGACATCGTCCGCACTTTGGTCTAAAGTTGAAGACGTGGCTCCCTGACCCAAGCGTTTCGCTCAGAGGCGCAGACCCCAAGGAGCAGAGTGTCCACGTGCCCTGCTGCTCACGGCGGCCTCCAGCTGCACCTGGACCTCGCTTTCCTGACCGGCAGGACGGGGCGTTGGGGTCTCCGTGTCCCGCTATCGTGGGTTACGCGCAGGAAACTTGGGCAGTCACCTGTTCTGAGTCCATGGTGTCAGGGCCTCTGATGGAGGCCGGGAGGGAGCTTCTCTGTCTGATGAGATCTCCATTTTTAGGGTTTTTTTAAAAGCTTTTTTATGTATGCACACAAGCTGGGGTGCAGGCCAGAGGTGTGGAGGAGGTGAGAGGACTCCCCAGAGACAGAGCAGGGAGCAGAACAGGCGGATCCACTGAAATCCACTGCTGAGGGGAGCAGCGGGGAGACAGGAGGGGTCTGCTGCGCCCTGTGGGAAGCTCCCTGGCCGGGGCTCGAACTCGTGCTGCAGTGGCTGCAATAGCTTCATAGGCTGAGACTTAACCCCTGCGCCCCAAGGGAGGCCCAATATTTATTTTATTTATGCATACAAGAGCTGGGGTGCAGGCCAGAGGTGTGGGGGTGAGAGGATTCCCCAGAGACAGAGTGGGGAGCAGAACAGGTGGATCCACTGAATTCCACTGCTGAGGGGGCAGCCGGGAGACAGGAGGGGTCTGCTGCACCCTGTGGGAAGCTCCCTGGCCGGAGATCGAACTCGTGCTGCAGGGGCTGCGATGGCTTCATAGGCTGAGACTTAACCCGTTGCGCCACCACGGAGGCCCAAGAGAGGCATGTTCTGATTGTGGCATCACCTGTAAAAAACATCTTTGCTTGGAAACCAGGATGCAGGGACCCCTTTCCCTCGCCTGGGGAAGCAGGCAGGAAGCAGGAAAGCCCCGCTGGGCAGTGGGGACGCAGGTGCGTGAGGGCAGCGAGGGAGCTGCCTTCCAAGCATCATTCTCAGGGAAGCGCTTGCCAGTGCTTCCCAGCTGGAGGTCTGGAGGCCGCGGCACAGACGGCGCAAGGAGAACCCCTGGTCGGGACTGCCCCTCCACCGCATCCGTCGAGAATGAGATGTCAGGCTCCGCTCGGTCCTCACGTTGAGGTCTTTTATCGAGTGAGTGGCGTTCTTCAGGGAGAACGTATAAGAACAAGGGGACTCCATCTGGCGAGACGTCGTTTCTCTGCTCTAAACACTGACTCACACGCATATGTGTTTATATATGTGTGTCTATTTAATATAGGATTAGATTATGTATAAATATGTCACAGATACATAATATCATCTATACAAAGCATAATATCCTTAGAGGGAGAAAGTGAGACGAAGGCAAAGAGACACAGAGACAGCGCAAGGGATGGAGGGAGGGGGGATGGGGCCACCAGGGACCTCTGGGGCCCAGTGTTGGGTCAGGCGACACCCCACTGATGCACGGGGCCGCGGCGCAGGCTGCGGAATGCAGGAGGCTGCCAAAGAGCAAGACCCCAGCCTTGTCACTGATGGAACCATCCCACGGCATCAGTGGCAGGGGTTAGGAGGACAGGAGAAAAAATGGGTGAAACTAAAGAATGTGTTTTTGCCATTTGGGGCTTTGGGGAGACAGGAGTCTGCTGACCAGGTAATTTTTATTTTTAAAGATTTATTTTTTATTTATACATACAAGCTGGGGTACATGCCAGAGGCGTGGGGCGGCGAGAGGGTTCACCAGAGACAGAGTGGGGAGCAGAACAGGCAGATCAGAAACACACTGCTGAGGGGAGCAGCGGGCGAGGCAGGAGAGGTCTGCCGCGCCATGTGGGATTCTCCCCGGCCGGGTGTCGAACTCGCGTCGCCGCTGCCGACAGCTCCACAGCGCAGCGCTTAACCGCTGCGCCACCGGGGAGGCCCTGACCAGGTAATTTTTATGTGTTTGATGACCAAATGCTGTCATCGAAAGCAGACCCCAGGCCCCGGCCGTGGTTCTCATCTTATCAACGAGGCGTCCCTGGTGAGCGTCTGGGGCCCTGTTCTGCCTCGGCCCTCAGCCCCCTGGGTGTTCCTAGTCGCCCCTTCCGGAGCGATGGAGCTCCCTGCTCTCGGTTGATCTGAAAGGCGCCCTGTGAGGTTTTGCTGTGACTGAGTGACCGGGCAGTTCTGACCTTGTCCGGGAACGCAGACCCGCAGGTGACAGCATGGTGGCCGAGCAGGCCGCTTAACACTCTGTGGCCCGCTCACGTATTAGCCCGTGTTTTTGTCACCAGTATCAGGTGGCCGCTCACGTATTAATACGTGTTCATCTAGTTTCCGGTTTTTCACTCCACGGTGGATTGATTTGGAACTATCAGGAGCTATTTCTTTGATCGTACTCAGTCTAGAAGCTGTACACATTGTTTTGGTGAAAGTGTAAGGTGTTTTATGAGAGATATGACAGTCTTTTTAATATCCCGTCGTTCAGCAGTTGTGTGTGTTTTATTGAATGCTTCTACCATTCATGCGGTAAAATTTTCACAGAAAATGACCGGCCCCGAGGGCTGGTGAATTTAAAGGGCACCGGCACACACAGTGTTAAGTCCAGCAGACCCACAGTCCAGGAACTCGCGTCCCCACTGTGGGTTGCAAAGCACAACCAATGAACTAAAAAGAAATGGACAGAGCAACTAACCAACCAACCAGCTCCGGGAGCAGCCGGCCACCCTGACATGGTGTGTGTGTGGGCAGGGCGGGGGGGGGGGTGTCTCCCGCATCTGTTTCCTCCTGGACGAGGACCCTGTTCTTGGCGGCGGCAGCTAATGGGCAGTGACAGCAGTTTCCTGTGGCCAGGGACCCGCGTCACTTCTGCCTCGCCCGCCTTCACATTGCAGAGCCAAGGACCTTCGATCGGCTGTCGGCTTCGTGGCGGCTGAGTGACGGCGGCGTCTTGAGAGAGAAATTCTCCCCGTGTGGAGCGGAGCTGTAGGTCTTTTCCGCATGAGCACCTGCAAGCCGGCAGCTGCGGCAAGCTGGGCCCCGGCCCCACAGACAGTAAGGGGGGCCCTGGCTCCACAGACAGTAAGGGGGGCCCTGGCTCGGACGTGAGCCCCCGAGGTGAAGAAGTGGGTCACGCTGGTGTCCTCAGAGCCTGGACTTGGACGGCTGGCCCCCCACCCCCGGCCTCTGCCCTGCACATCCTGAAGACGCCCTTTGGGCTCCTGCCCGATTTCACGCACACGGGACAAGGCCCAGGCGCTGAGGCCTCCAGGAGAAAGATCTGGAGTCTCAGGAACTGAAGTTAGAGATGAGGGTTTAGCATCCGAGCCCGCTTCTCTCCTCTCTTTCTCCATCACCTGCCCCGCCGGCCGCCCCGACCGTGCGGGCTTCAGCCTCCATCAGCTGCTCTGGGTCGAGAGAGAGAGACGATGGGCTTGGCATCAGGGTCACTTCTCGCAGAGGACTCTGGCAAGGGCGGGGCAAAGCTGTCCTTGGGGTTTAAGGGGAGGGGGCTGGGAGAAGCGGGGAGGCCTGTTGTCTTCTTTTTAAAGATTTATTTTATTTATTTATACATACAGGATCTCAGATATAGGCCAGAGGTGTGAGGGTGAGAGGACTCCCCAGAGACAGAGTGGGGAGCAGAACAGGTGGATGCACTGAAATCTACTGCTGAGGGGGCAGCGGGAGGCAGGAGGGGTCTGCTGCGCCCTGTGGGAACCTCCCTGGCTGGGAATCGAACTCAGGCTGCAGTGGCTGCGGACAGCTTCATAGTGCTGAGACCTAACCCTGCGCCCCCAGGGAGGACCCATTTCTTCTCTTTTTGACACTACTCACCCCAGATTTCTCTACCGCCCCTGTCACTCCCATCCTCTCCCCCACCTTAATAAACAGTCCTTTTATGGACAAACCCTCCCGGGATTGCCTAAGTCCAGGGAGCTGGGGAAACGCAGAGATAAGTATTAAGAGAAACCACTGATAACCACTCCCACTCACCGCCCCGCCCCGGGCTGTGGGGGAGCTGGGGGAGGCTGCCTGGGCTCTCAGCAAACTTCACCACCACTTGGCTCTTCCTTTGCTCTCTTCAGAGCTCTTCAGCCGGAGGGAAGGACCAGCACCCCACCCCATCTGAGAGGGGCCCCAGAATGCCTCTGCTGCAAACTGCAGGGGTGACGGGTCGATGTGCTCTAGATGTGACAGCGCAAGCCTCATTCATTCATTCATTCATTCTCTTGTGCTCTTACCTTGGGTTTTGAGATTTAGAGGTCAGATTTTGAGTCTGACGTCTGTTTGGGGGGAGGTTGAGGACGTGAGAAACGGTGGTGGTTTTGGAGATTTGCAGGAACCCCTTTACCTGAGGGTGACACCTCCTGTCTCCATCACCAGTAAGATAGACAGGAAATCAGTAGGTCCCAAATGGAACCGTTTTGGATTTAAGGGAAAGTCCCTCCGTTCTGATTGGAGGTGACGGGTCTGCAGCCTCGGAGGCAGGCCCCAAATAGACTGGCCCCCGGGAACCCCGTAGGAGGCTGAACATTGGAGCAAGACCCAGTTTCTTCCTCATCAAGGCAAAGGGGACATTTAGACTGGCGGTGCTGAGTGAAGGACAGGAGAGCAGATGGACAGGCCATGATGAAATGAGGCAAGTGGGACAAGAAAGAGGGGCGGCCAGAGAGTCCCCTTATTCCACAGCAAAGGAAAACACACACAGTCACACACAGAGACACGTGCACACACACGTACACACACACACCTACACACACCCACACATGTGCACACAGCGCCCCAACCCTGTCCCCACAGCTGTGAGTGGTGCCTCCATTAAACTTGCCACTTATCCTGGGGTGCAGCCACCGGTCCCAGTTACTATCTGCGCGTTGCAGGCAGGCAGAGTGGTGTCGTGAGGGTGATTGAGACTCTCTGAGCCTCAGTTGATTTCGTCTGTGAAGTGGAAGCAAAACAAGCTCCTCACAGGGCTGAGCTGCAGCCAGTAGGAACGGCCGGGCTCACCCTTATTCCCCCCACGCCCCCCCCCCATCCACTGTGACACATGTTCCAGGCTCTGCCGGCCACCTCCGAGCCACAGCCCCAGGCCTGGCCTGTCCCCGGGGTCTCCTGTTCCTGGCCCTGGTCACCCAGCTCTTTCTCGGGCAGTATTTGGGATTCCTGCCCAGGGGACAAAGCCCCTCCCCCAGGGCCCCCCAGGCCTCATCTACCACATCATGTGGGACAAACCGCCTATTTACTGAGTGGTTGAGCGCTGCGCTGTGGCGCTGTCGGCAGCGGCGACGCGAGTTCGATGCCCGACTGGGGAGAATCCCACATGGTGCGGCAGACCTCTCCTGCCTCCCCGCTGCTCCCCTCAGCAGTGTGTTTCCGTCGATCTGCCTGTTCTGCTCCCCACTCTGTCTCTGGTGAACCCTCTCGCCGCCCCACACCTCTGGCCTGCACCCCAGCTTGTGTGCAAAAATATAAAGAAATCTTGAAAAGAAGATACTATTTGCTCAGAGGCTGCTGAGCTGAGGCTGGAAACACCCACCGCTGCCCGCAGCCCAGGATGTGTTGGTCTCTGACCGGGGCTGTGCTCCCCCTGCTCCTCCAGGCCCTGGGGAGAGGCCTCCGGGGGCTCTGGCTTGCCCTGAGGGGTGCGAGATGCCTGAAGACAGTCCTGGGCACCAGGCCCGGGGCGGGAGGGGAGGGAGGAACAAGCTATAGAGGAAGTCGGGGGCCCAGGCTGCCCCTCTGAGGCCCCGCCAGGATGGAAACGGTCTCTTCTCAGGCTGACCAGAGGGGAGCAGGGCCTCGGCTGGGCTGGTTCCCTCCTGGCCGAAAGCCCCGCATGGCCTGAACTCGGCCTTGGGGACGCTGATGTTCATGAGACCCAGGAAGAGGCCAGGCCTCAGGACACGATCCCTCCGGCACAGCACGATGCCGGGGAGGGGGCCGGGGGAGAGGGGGTGCAGGGGACGTGGGGGCCAGGGGAGGCAGGGGTGTGCAGGGAATTCTGAGGACTATAGGGGCGGCTAGGGGTGCAGGGGACCCTGGGGGTATGGGGGAGGCTGGGGGCACAGGGGAGACGGGGTGAAGGCAAGAGCGGTACAGGGGAGATGCAGTATAGGGGAGACGGGGCTCAGGGGAGGTCTAGAATGAATGCAAAACTCTCACTTCAGAAGCGGGGAGACAGCTGTGTGCACGCTCCTAATTGCTGGAAAAAAGAGAAAAGAACTCAGAAAACGTGAACCCAGGCAAAAGAGAAGAGGAAAAAACCCTCACTGAGACTTGCTGCGGAGACTTCACTTTTAAGATTCATTTCAGCCCCGTGGAAAGGAAAGAAACACTATCATGAACTATATAAAAGTAAATAGACCCATGAAAGAAGGTTCAAGAAAGAATCCAAGCCGCTCTCTTACAAAACAGTCGTTAAGAAGGAAAGTGTTGCTTTTAACTGTCCCCAAACATTGAATAAAGGTTTAGAAAGAGCTGTACAAACGTCTTTGTCTAGAACTGCATTTTCAAGTTGAATGTCTTTCTCTTGAGAACAAACTTTAGAATAAAAAAAAAAAACATAAAATAATGAATAATCAAGACAAGAATTGGCCGTACGGTTAGCACAAGAGCTGAAGCCCTCACTGCTGGGTCCGCTTCCCCGCTGAGTCCCTTTGCTTCCTGCCATGGACACGAGCACCCAAAGTGGCCAAACACCAACCCACCAGCCCAGTGGGGAGCTCCGCCCCAAAATAAGACCCACTGCTAGTTTCTTCCTCGATCATAAAAGTAATAATTCCCCCCCCTGCCAAAAACAGGAAAAACAAGAAAAAATCTAAATTGTCAATCGTTTTACTCTCTAGAAGTGGTGGTGAATATTGGGGGATGCCTTCCCATAACCCCCTAGTTCTTAGCTCAGTGGTATAAAGAGATAAGATTTAAATGTAAATAATAATGTGAAAATAAAAAAGTAATATTAACTCTAAACAAAGAAAGTTCTACAGTATGATTGCATTTTATTTCACTAGAAGACTGTACGACATGAATATATGCCATGTACTCCGAAAGGCGACTATATCGGTCTCCCAGCATTTGTAAAGTTGAACTTTTCAAATTTTTCGTGTACAAAACCAGCATTATTCTATTTCTGTGTTTGAAAATAAATTTAGTCTCCTGACCCAAACTGAAAAGAAAAGCCGAAAAATTAAGCAGTCCAATCCCCCGCCATACAGACAAACTTCCACTCCACTTTAGGCCTCAGGACCTTTGCACGTGCTGTTTCCACCATCTGAAATTCTTCCTCCCTTCTGGACATCTGCTGACAAAGTTGCACCCTGAGCCACTCATCCCTATACCTTCCCACGAGGGAAGACCACTCTCACATCATTCCCAGAAGGGAATCGGATGGGAGGCAGAATTCCTCGTGTTCTCCCCCCCTCCTCCTCCATGAAGAAGACAGCATCTGGGGACCGATCTTCTCCAGCAGGCGGAGTTATATCTAAGCTTGTTCCCACAACTTCCTTCTCCAGGGGTCTTGCCTCAGTTGTATGTGGCGAGGGGGAGGCTGGCCATGGACACCCGTCTGGCTGGGCAAACCCTCTTCGGACTCAGTGCTGTGCAGCTATCCCAGGCCGGGTAAGTTCACTGTCGATTTTCACAGAGGAAAAGAGGATTTTGAGCCCTCAGTATCATTTCACAGGCCTTTCATGTGGAATCAGGGGCAGACCAGCCTCAGGGAGACAGCAGCTGAGCTGGGCCACCCACGGGAATCTCTGGGTGTGAGCCACACTTGCCAGCAAACCTGGGAATGAGATCCGAAAAATAACCTGGACCCTTTCTTCTCTCACCTGTAGCCAAGTTGTTGAACACTGAAAGCAACTTTCTGGGGAATGTCCCTGAACACACCTTGGTAGCTCACGCTGTGGTTTTGGTTAAACATCGCTATTTCACCCCTGACCTTCTCAGACACTGCAGAAGTCTTTTCTGCGATGCCTGATGCGGATACAGCAAACCTCAGAGAAACAATCTCCCACTCAACAAATATTAACTAGGTGAGCGCCACCATGGAGGCCCCTGCAGAGAAAGAATAAATCAAAATATTTAGTTGTCACCAAAATGATCTTACCAGGTGGTTGCGAGAAGAAGATACATTTTTTTAAAGATAACTAAAAATGTCAAATAAAAGATAATCACCAAGCGTGCAGACAAGCAATGCTGAAGTAACTTGGGGAGTCTCGTGGGAAGACTGGATGTAGGTGGCGGGGTTAGACTAGAATAAGCTTCCGAAGAGAACTCGAGACCTAGGCCGACGGCAGAGTCTTTGTCATGGAGGGGAGCGGCTGGACTTGGATAAAAGCAGCCGCCAGATATCTTTGTCCGTCAGCCACTGACTCTTCTGCAAACGACATGGCTCTGGAATAGCAGACATGTGGTTCCCGTGCCATCTGGCCCTTTCTGGCTAGAACAGCTCTTGTGCTGAAATGCACCAACGGTGGCAGCTGAAACCACACAGAGAAATGGTGACTGCGTGATGAACACGTTTAGCAGAGAGGAGTAGGAGGCAACAGCATCTAGGTTTACAGAAACACGTTCAGTTGGGTGAGCCCGCAATGCCCTTCCTCTCCATGCAATTAAAATTGTCCAGGATCATTGCCTTTGAGAGGAGTTAAAGCAGGCCAGAAACGGACCCGCAAAGAGGGACTCCCTGGGTTCATTCTGGAGCAGACACGTGTGTGCCCGTCCCTTGGGGGACAGGAGCAAACCAATAAAACCGTCAAGGTTTCTGTACTGAAAACCACATGGGACTTCCGAAAACAATTCTGCAGAAAATCTTCCACTCATCCCATCCACGAGTCCAGGACCACATACGGAACTCGGAACAGAAAACACAGGACATTTCTAAATCAGAGGCGGGAGCACTGCGACGAGACGTGCTTGTTTCAGCATCGACGCCAACGCTGTCGGACGAGGTGTGGATGAGCTGAGCTGCGGCTGTCAGTCCCTGCCAGGTGGCATTCCAGCTCTCGGGGTGAGCCTGCACGTGCCGCCCACTTTGCTGCCCATCAGTACTTTGAGGGGCTGAACTAGGTTGAGCCACAGTGTGGAGACACTCTCTGCGCCATCTTGATTTGTGGTACCCAGCGGGTCCACCTGTTTGGTTTGAGAACTTGCCTGATGAAATGTTCCCAGTGCTCATCAGTCCTTTTCCTTGAGCAAGATGACTCTTTATGGCTTCTGGGTGTATAAGCATTGTGGCTGGACCCAAGTGGGGCTCCAGGGCCCCTCTGGAAGTTTCGAGCACCTTAGCTCACTGTGCCAGACTGGCTTCCTGGGGCAGTGGCATGAACACCACATGTACTGATTTTTGACCATCACTGACATGTCAAGGGAGTTCGTCCCTCCTCTGTCATGGTTAGAGAGGTGACCGGGTGGCGTGCCTGTTTGCCTGAGACCTTTGACAAAGTCCCATGAGAGGGGGCAGAGCTACTGTCCAGTCCACCAGCATGGAGGCTGTTTCCATCTTGGCCCTAAAGTCTGCCATTTGATGAGCGTGTTGAGGACTGCGTGGGATGAAGGAAGAGCAATGCAGCTAGAACATCCTCTTGAAATTTCAGAACTCTTGAACTTTCCAGTGGTAGAAGGAGAAAAAAGGTTTTCCAAAGAAGAACTCAAACAGCCAGCCAAATTTTCATCCATCACGTTAGATCCAGAAGAAACAAGGCAACATCTTCA
Organism: Scalopus aquaticus; assembly: GCA_004024925.1. Taxonomy (NCBI): domain Eukaryota; kingdom Metazoa; phylum Chordata; class Mammalia; order Eulipotyphla; family Talpidae; genus Scalopus; species Scalopus aquaticus. The sequence goes on along the minus strand of PVIJ01002213.1, from coordinate 68,278 downwards.
GAATTCTAAGGGAGAGACATTTTGAGCCTGTAATTCTATCCCCAAACTAAAAGTACAGAGTGAGCATAAAATAAAGATATTTTCAGACAAAGATCCAGTTTATATACCTTCTTTTCCTGCCTGAGGAAATATTTGGAGTAAATGTTCCAGTAAAACCAAGGAGAAGAGGGCCACCCTGGTGGCACAGAGGTTAAGTCTCAGCACTAAGTCTCAGCACTAAGCTATTCACAGCCACTGCAGCACGAGTTCGATTCCTGGGCAGGGAGCTTCCCACAGGGCACAGCAGACCCCTCCTGTCTCCCCGCTGCTCCCCTCAGCCATGGATTTCAGTGGATCCGCCGGTTCTGCTCCCCACTCTGTCTCTGGGGAATCCTCACACTGCCCCACACCTCTGGCCTACACCCCAGCTCCTGTATGCATAAATAAATAAATCTTTTAAACATACACACACACACATACACACGGAGAACACCAAAAAAGTGGCATGGACTTTAGAACTGGCCTTGAATACTGAGTCCCTGAGGAGGTGCTCAAAGATGATAGCTGCCAGATTAGAACATTCTAGAAAGGACTTTATGGCAGGGGCCTTGGGGGAATAAAGGGATTCTACAAATCAGTCATTAGCATGATTGCAAGGTTGGATACATGGAAGATGATGGTGGAAAGCTAAGGTTCTTTTTTAAGTGAAAAAAAAAAAAGGAATTCCAATTAGAAGTATCTGGTAAACAAAGAAAAAACATCAAGGCCCAAGTGCAGAGAAGAAAAACATCAAGTGCAGAGAAGAAACCTGTGACTTTGAGTGACTGATGAGATGCACAAACGGGAAAAACCTACGTGGCCTTGGGGCTCAGAACATGGTGTGCCAGCACCCAGGAATCCTGGCATTCGACCCGCGGAGCAGGAGATGTAATCATTATCTCCTTTCTCGTCTCTGAAGTCAACATTTAGAGAGTCTTAATAATGTCAGTGTCGCTTATTAGCTTTCCAGTTTTAGAATCCACCGAGAGATAAAGCACAGAAGATTTAATTATGGTCATAGAATAAAATAGAAATGTTATCCATTTTGACTAAGTAGAAGCACAGCGGCTGCTGATGGGAGGTGAAGGGTGATGAGAAGGGGGTAGCTGGGGGTTATGTGGACATAAACGTAGAGTCGGAGATGGATGCAGCTCTCCGTGACATTTGGTGAGCTCCAGCTCGGTGCGCGAGTTCAAGGCGAGCCGGAGAGGAAGTCAGGAGGCCGATCAGCCTCAGTTTTCTTCCAGGCGAAACTGGGGGTTGAAGGAGCTTCCCATAAGGGAGCACGTGGTCAGGTCTGCTTAGAGAAACAGCGCTCTGAGGGAAAGCCTGGACGGAAGGGGGAGACGCACCCCTGTGTGGACCAGGAGGGACGTAATAACGGTACATAGAATCACTGAGGGGGAGGACTTGACGTCCACTCGTCTGAAAGAGAAATGGAGCTCGAGGAATAGGGGAAATGGCGGCTGCGTCTGTCTCCTCTCATGGCACCGTGTGTGTGAGTGTGAGTGGGACCTGCTCCCCAGTTCCTTGCCTTCTCGGGGTTCACTGGACCCGGACTTGCCCTGCTAGCCTGCAGCAGCGTGTCCTGGGCTGTGCCTCTTTGCAGCGGCTCAAATTGACCATCCTGCCCCTTTGCATGTAGATGACAGAACATGAGGTCCCCAGCTTCACCCAGAGTTGTCACCAGCTTTTCATTGTCTCTGCTTTTCCGTACACACAGATGGTTTTGTTAAGCTGCTCTGAGCAGACCTCTGGTGTCTCTGCTAAGAAAATTCAGACACAACAAATGGAAATCCGCTAGCAAGAGTTAGGATAAAACCTATCCCAGAGGAGCTGTTATTTTTCCCCAGAAGGTGAGTGCTACGTGCAGGAAATAGCAGCAGTGACAGCACAGAGCTGGAGGCCAGGGGAGGAGCCCCAGGGTTTGGGGGTGACTGGAGGCAGGGGCAGAGCTGCCCGGAGCAAGCCCGCCCTCTGGAAAAGGCCCCCTCTCGTGAACGGCGCCAGTCAGGGCCGTCCAGCCAAGTTCTGTTTTGCAGGTGCATCCAGAGATGCCACCAGCGGCCTGGAGTCCGCTTCCAGGGCTCTGTCTTCAGAAACACCTGGACAGGTGTGCAGAGCTGTGCCAAGCCCACCCCAGCAGGAGCAGTGGGGGACATATTCGGGCCGTTTATCTGTGGACAGAACACCACACTCTGTAGGGCTCGTGGTGACGGTTTAGACCTCACCGCCCAAAATGAGTGTGAGTTCTCAAGTGAGAAAACTGGGGCACCCACACGAATCCAGCTGTAGCTGCCCCTCCACACGCAGGCGGCGTCTGAGGTCCCCCGAGAGGTCCAGAGTTTGGGGAGTATGAGGCGCTTGGGCTGGTCGCCAAGGACTGTGGCTGATCTTCATTTTCTCTGTTGTCTGTTCTTCATCTTTACAAAAAAAAAAATGTGTCGTCTTCTTTGAAAAAGAAAAGTATGAGGGCCTCCCTGGTGGCGCAACTGGTTAAGCGCTGCGCTATGAAACTGTAGGTGGCTACGGCGCGAGTTCAATACCTTCCCTGGGGAGATTCCCACAGGGCGCAGCAGACCCCTCCTGCCTTGTTCGCAGTGGATTTCAGGGGATCTGCCTGTGCTGTTCCCCACTCTGTCTCTGGTGAACCCTCTCACCGCCCCACGCCTCTGGCCTGTACCCCAGCTTGTATGCATAAATAAACCTTTCAAAAAAAGTATCAGATGGTTTCACTTATAGGAGGAATATAGGGGAGACAAATAAGGGATCAAGGAAAAAATAACAGAAAACAAAACCAAATCGACAGGCAACTATAAATCAGAGACATTCTGCAGGGGAGGGGGAGCGCAAGGGATTTTGGTGAGGGTCACAGGGGAATGGGCTGTGGGACTATACCTGAGAGGAGAAAGCAAGCATTGTACAAAAATGAACAATGATGTAAAATATCTATAAATAAATAAACTACTTTTTAAAAGTGTCTTTAAAATTAGAAAAGAAGGAGGCAATTTTCATTTTGAAAATAACAAAAATTAATGTAACCAGGTAACACAGCAGAAGGCGTGTCCAGCTCTTGATGACCGTGTCCCTTACTAGGGGACAAGGCTGAACATTGCTAATTCCATGTGCATGAATTTTCCTTTCCCGCCTTCTGGCCGTTGTCCTGTTGCAGTGTAGGTTTTCTTACTGATTTGATCTCTCAGTCTTTTCTTTGATGACACTATTCATTCTTAGGAAGGATTTTCCTATTTAAAATTTTAAAATATTAAATACTTTTTCTAATACTTTCAGTTCCCAGTTTTAACATCCAGATTTTTTAATCGATCTGTAGATTTCTGTGTATATAACATGTAACCTGGGGATCTCATTTTTTTCCAGCAATCTAAAACCACTACCTTCATAGTCCCTATTTTCTCCTACTTTATTAAAACCCACATTTGCACTTACTAAATTTCCATATAAATTTGGATATGTTTTTAGATTTCAAATTCTGTTTCATTTATCTGTTTGTTTGTGCACTGCACCAAAATCACAGTGTTTTCATTTTTGTAGCTATAGAATATCCTTTGATGTATGATAGAAATAGTTCTCCCTCTCCCTCTTTCAAACATTTCTGAGCATTCTTACTGATTTTTTAGCATGGTATTTATAATCAGTTTAGTTGGTTGAGAGATTGTTTGATATGTATCTCATTTGTGGGTTAATTTCAGTGGAATTTAATGAAGTTGGGTGTTTCTACCCATGAGAAGACTATGGTAGAGATCTTTACTGAATAACGGTAAAAAAAATGAATAAAGGCACTCTGTGTGACTGGGTTGTCAGACTCTTAACATTGATTTATTCAGAATCTTCAGACCCATTTATTTGATTGGCACACAGTCTTGATGACTTAAAGGCTCTTTGTAGAAAAATATACTCAATAATTTAAATAAGGTTTCTCCAACTATCACATTTGCACACCCAGGAAAGAACCACGAGTGAATGAGTTTCTCGGACGTAGAATGCATTTTAAATAATGCATTGATTTCCAAATGCTCTAAATTTAGTTGCACATGTTTGCCCAACCCAAAACATAGTTCCATTTCCTCATCCCGAATATTTATGATGCATCACTCAACAAGAAAAAAGATCTGGAATTATCTCATTTGGAACCACTTAACAAAAAAAGCAATATCGATTAGCATCTGACAATTAACTTTGAAAGCTATCAGATTTCATTGACAGTGGATGGGCTTACAAATGTTCATTATTGGATATCTCACTATGTAATTGTCACATTATCTGACAATTTAATAATGTCATTTATAACTGACTGCTGCTAGCCTCCCAGATCAAGGCGCCCTCCCACTGGATAGAGCTGATTTTTCTAAGGTCCATCCATGGGTTGAGATGAAAAAAAGGAGCGTCTCCCCGATCACAGGGCGGCTGAGCTTAGCCATCGCTGGCAGACTTTTAACTTGTTGATCCTAAAACAGTCTGGGCTCATTTTTAAACCCCTGATTGTTCCTGAGCTGATTATCTCCCTCAAATGCAGTCCCAGGGCAGCCCAAAAACCAGCTACTTGAGGTCCAGTAATGTCCCCCGACTTTCTCTACTAATGCACAGTCTGGCCAGGAAGAGGGAGGGGCGTGGTTGGAGACAAAAGGAGCTCTGTTCCTTCTGAGGTCTGCCCGCAGCCCGGGAACTCCAGCCAGTTGATGAAATGTGTTCTGGACGCCCCTCCCAGCAGTGTCCACTGTGTTGGCTTCTGTTGTGCATTCCTGGGCCTCCTCCCAGATGAGAAACTTCCAGGCTGGTCAAACCATCTTCCTGATGGGTCGCTTCCCAGGAGAATGCAAATCACATGCGATTGCATGCAAATTCCCTGCCTTATTTGTGCTGCTGTAAAATGTCACATGACTGCCTTGTTCCAGGATGGTTTAGCAGGTTTCGATAACCTTAGGTGCAAAGCTCCTGGCACCCGGAAAAGATTCAGTCACCTCATTGCCTTCTCTCCCCTCCCCCTTTTGATCAAATAATGAGGAGAAGTGGAGATGGATATAGCTCACTATTTTAAAGCTTTCTTTCTCTCTTCTGTGCGAATGGGAGGAAGCCATTATTTTCTCCTTAGAATTAAATAAGTCTTAGCTGCCTAAAACGCGAGTTCAGAATTGTCCACGAACAGCATTTAATTGGTGTTATAAATCTAACCTTGCCAGATGGCCACAGAACTCTGAAATCCCGATAAGCAGCGGCCCGACACACCACGTACGTGGGTTCTTGATGGACGCCTCTTGGCCCTGTATTCACGCTTCGCTGCCTGCTCTGAAAAACAGATCTGGTCCCCTCAATAGTTTTCCTCTGCCAGAAAAGATGGTGCTAAACTTTGTTAGTGCAGAGCATGAGGGAGAATCGCACAAAGAAAACATTTCTGCTTCCCGCGTCTGGTGTTGATTGCTTGCTGGCTCTCAAGCACTCCTGCAGCGCCCTGCCTTGGATGGGGGCTGGCTCTGTGGCCCCAGCCCCCAGGGTGTCCAGAGCTCCCCCAGTGTCCAGCCCCCGCCGTGACCAGGGTTCTGCTCCTGCCATGTGGTCCAGAGGAGCTGGGGAGCTGGCCCCGCCTGTCACCCCAGGAAGACAAGGCGTGGGCAGGCAGTCCCCCTTCTCCTCCTAGACAGGCTGCCCCCCAGCACGGCACACGGCCGCTCAGACACCTCCTGGCGTGGCACACACAGTGCCCAGACCCTTTCTGGGGCCTCCATCTTGCCTGTAGGAGTTGACTCCTCAAGAAAGTGGGGACACAAGGAGAGCCCCAGCTAAGAGCATGAGAAAGATTCCAGCTACATGGTCCGCTTCTTCCTGTGTTTCTCTGCAAAGACCCCCCTGTACTGTGGGGACCAGGATGGTGAGAGAAGGTTATTATCTTGCAGTTTTCATGCTAAGCTCCTGGTGGGGGATGGTCATCTAAAAGCAAAACCTAATTGAGGACACTCGGTTTTCTCTTTGTCAGCTACGCCCGTGCGCTGCCTGTGAGGCCCCCCCACTTGTTGCCCACACACCCTAATTGCAGCGAGGTGGGTAGGAGGCAATGAACCATCTCCCGAGCCAGCCTTGCAAACACCAGACCTATAAAGCAGTAACAAATGTCCCGTTTTGTAACCGAGCAGGACAATAATTGGATTTAAAACAAACAAAACCCAAGAAAAGCAACTGAAAAGCACCTTCTTTTAAACTTTGCATCAAGCCTATAATTCATTAACACACCGTTTCCCACTTCCCATCTGGCAACTGGAAATATTGATGATGTACGTCACCGGCGGCTTCCAACACACTCATTTAAGCACCATAAATTTGAATGTGCGCAGAAAATTAGTATTTTATTTGCGTTTCCTGCAGGAAAGGGGAGCTTTCCTCTTTGGGAGGAGTTGTGATTTAGATAAATTCTTCCAGTGCTGACGCCAGACTCAGGCATTCTGGGTGTTTTAGAATTTATGCCCCGCTTCGCATATTTCGGTTCTGCTATTTCTCTGCAAGGTATCCCAGTGGGAAGTAACCCGAAAAGCCATTTCTTTTTTTCTTCCTCTAGTATCTTAAAAGTCTCATAAGAAAGATGAAATGACCCATAATGGCTCCCAAGGGGGAGCCGGGAAACAGAGAAAGTTCACAGGGCTTCCGAGAGCCGGCGCCACCTCTCCCGGGGGGCGCAGCAACGTGAGAAGCCCACAGGCCGGGGGGCGCAGGCTGAGTCCTGCTCGCCCCCCTGCAGCGGCAGCTGACGGTCAGACGCCCTCTCCGGCGCTGTCCACGCGGACCCCGTGCGCCCTCTGGATCTTCCGAGCTCAGCCCTTTCCACTGTGGTTGCAGGAACCTTCCAAAGGTGCCAAGGCGTTCAGAGGTCTTTGCCGGAGCAGCCATCGGACAGCCTGGACACGTGAGCCCGGTCAGCACCGGCTGGACGTTAAGGCCACGGCCGGCTCTGGTCCCTCCCTGCGCCCCCGAAGGGGTCCTGCGGAAGAGGCTCTGGCGTGCCCCGCCCTGCGGCCGCCTGTAGGCCCTGGCGGAGGAAGACGCGCTGCCTCCACTGGGGGCACGATGGACTGAGCCCTGTGTCTTCCCCGAATTTACGGGTTGGAATTCCGACCCCCCCACATGGCAGCCTAGGAGGCAGGGCTTCTGGGGGGTGATCCACGCAGCCCCCCGTGAGTAGGGTTAAAACCCTGTGAAAGAGGCTCCAGGGGACCTTCCTCGTGGCACAGCGGTTACGCGCTGCGCTGTGGAGCTGTCTGCAGCTGCGACAGCGACCCGAGTTCGACACCCGGCCGGGGAGATTCCCACAGGGCACAGCAGACCTCTCCTGCCTCGCCCGCTGCTCCCCTCAGCAGTGTGTTTCCGTCGATCTGCCTGTTCTGCTCCACACTCTGTCTCTGGTGAGTCCCCTCGCCGCCCCACAACTCTGGCCTGCACCCCAACTTGTATGCATAAATAAATCTTTAAAAAGGGGGGCTCCAGGGACACCCTCTGCCCTTCCACCTTCGAGAACACAGCCGAGGTCAACAGCCAAGTGGGACCCCTCCCTGCCATGCAGGCCCCCTCTCAGCTCTTAGCTTTGGGGGCTGGGAGCAACCAACCTGCTCTTACCAGTCAGAAGCTCCCCAGCCTGTGGGCCTGGGTCCCGAGGCCTGAGGGCAATGAGGCGAAATTAGAGTGGACAGGGGACACTCGAAATAACACGGGGCATGATGGCTATCACCCCAGAAGACACCCGACACTCCTTCTACAAACATCCTACTAAGCGCCACAGAGGCCTCAGGCCTTTTAAGGGTTGGTTTAAGTGTTTGTCTTGATGCTTGATTTGGCTTCTGTGTATCCCACGTGTGAGTGGTTCCCTTTGGCACTTCTCTTTCTCCTTCTGTCTCCTGTCCCTGAGTGTCAGCCCTTCCAGCTTCTTCCATGGGCTGCAAATGGCAGGGGTTTCTCTTCTCCGAGGGCTGAGTGGCTGCGCCACCACCCCGGCCAGAAATATTGTGGATTCGCACAGATGAAAAGAGAATTTGGGGGACTCCTATCTCTACCCCGCCTTTCCTGCCGCATTGGGGACCGCACACAGCTGACCAGCAAGCAGGGAGGCGGCGCCTGGGCCTCCTGGCCTCAGAGACCCACCGTGAAGGCCAGCTCGGAGGCCCTGAAGCCCTCGCTTCGGGGGCAGGTGTGGCCTTTATACGCGCCCTGCTCCTTGGCTTCTTGGCCCAAGGGTCTGTGTCCGCAGCTCTTGGCCCTGGTGTCCGAGCAGATAACAGCCGGGAGGAGTGCCAGGCCCCAGGGCCGGCTGAGGAGGCCAGGCAGGAGGGCAGGACACTCCTGAACCCTCATCTCCTGAGGGACACAACCCCCGACCCACTGGGGCTTTTTCCACATCTTGGCTGCTGAGGACAGTGAGACTTGCAAAGAAGCAGGGGCGGGGGGAGGGGGCTGGGTGAGGAAAGGGTGGGGAGGAGAGCAGGGTGACGCCTGAGGGATGTAAAGCAATAGTACTTTTTAAAATTTATTTAATTAAAAGACCAAGGAACACAGGCCGAGGGAAGTCTCGAAGGGACTCTACGTTCGGGGTACATGTCCGGGCAGGCCGGCTGCTAAGAGCGGGTCCTGCTGTCCGTGTGTGGCTGAGAGGCATGGAACTGAAATTTTTCTCCTAAGAAAAATGTAGCTTCCAGCCAGTTTGACTTTTTGCTTAAGCGTGATATATACACTGAACACATGCCAAAGAAGTTGCCTCATCACGAAAAGCTGCTGATGGAAAAGACTGAGGAAGTGAAAACAGCCTCCATCCATCTCCGGGTTTGGGCTCGGAGGCAGCCTCCGAAGGGGGAGCCGTTCACGTCTTGCACAAATCACCTGCTCTCTTCCCCCTGCTTGGGCCTTGGTGCCAAAGTCCCACAGGCCTCTCGTACAGAGAAAAATCAGTCATCAGAGCCGTTGACAGAGACCCGGTTATTTTCAGTGCATTGTTATGGCAACTCCGGCTTCCAAAGGGATTATTAAGAAAAAGGGCCACCTCTTGGAAATCTATATCAAGTTGTTAAGGCAACAAGACCGAGATGAAATGTAGAAATGTTCCTTCCGCCGCCTTGTCCTTCCTCCAACCTATTCTCTCTCGCGTTTCTTCTGGTCGTGCAGCAGATGGGAATCATCGCCCGTCTCTGCCACTTCCTCCCAGCAGTCAGCAGAGCACGATTTGAAAGATGGCAGCGTCGCAGGTTATAGCCACGTGTCTGTGCAATTCTGGAAACAGTTCATGAAGGGTCCCCTCCATGCTGTTGGTTATATTTAACCAAAGAACTAGCAGTCCTTTCCCTAGAGGAAGAAAAGGCACCAGTGACATTCCAGCTGGCAAAGACTGGGGAAGAACAGTCCAGAGAAAAGATACGGCATGTGCAAAGGCCCGGAGGTAGCAAATGACGGGGCACGTGCCAAGTGAGCCAGAACAGAGTACGGGGAGAAGAGGAGGACATGGGCCTTGAGGAGAGCTTACGATGGGAATTCTGCAGAGTCACGTGTGAATGGGGGATGTTCCTCCAAAGTGGAGCTTTGCTAAGAAGGAAAAGCAATGTGAAAAGATGGGGCCTGGATGAGGAGCACAGGCTGTGGGTGTTGGGGTGCAGGAGCAACTTCATCAACATTAGTCCCTTGTTGGATGTATGAGGGCACAATTATTTTGAAGAAAACTCCTACATTATGGGGGAAATGCAGGCTGGTCCAGCTCCTGTGGAAAACAGTATGGAGGTTCCTCAAAATATTAAAAATAGATCCACTATACAATCCACTATACAATCTCACCTCTAAGTCTGAAGCTGAAGAATGCAAGTTTGAAGGATGCTCCTGTGTCCACTGCAGCACTATGTGCAACAGCCAAGCTGTGGATACAACCTAAGTGCCCAAGGACAAAGGGGTGGGTTAGGCACAATGGAATACTACTCAGCTGTGAAAAAGATGCAGTCTCGCTATTTGTGACAATACAGATGAAACTGGAGGGGATGATGCTGGGTGAAATAAATCAGAAGGAAAAAGATACCAGATGTTTTCACTCATATTTGGATTACAGAGAAACAAAATAAAGAAACTGACTAAACTGAATGAAAACAAACCCTAGAAATCTGAATGCAGAACTGAGAATACAAGAGGGGGAGGGAAGTGGGGGAAGCTTGGGGAGACAGGGGCCCAGGGATGGTGGTGGAGGAGGGTGGGGCTGTGGTGGTAGGTCGAAGGTCAACGTACCCCCCACCTCCTCCAGACTTTGGGCGCCTTAGCTGCCCTTCGGTCAAGCAGCTACAGGACGAGGAAGGGCTCCCCATCCACAGTGTCACCCAGATCCTCTCTGGCTGCCCAAAGCGCGACCCGCCCCAGATGACAGGCCTGAAAGTCCACGTTTGGAAGGGGGTGAGGTGTAGACACCCACTTTTCTGCTCTTTACATTCCCTTTCTCTGGGCTTAGCAGAAGAGATTTAAAAAAAAAAAAAAAGTCACATTTTATTTCATGAATCGGGACCTGGCAGATGGGGAGACCATAGTCTGGGGGTGCGGGTAGGGGCGGTGGTGCTCAGCCTTCTGCGGGGCTGGAGCGTCCCGAGGGCGACACTGTGCCTTTGCCAGAGCTTCTGCTGACCCCAGATCTGGGCGAGTCCCCCTAGGGGGTGCTCCAATTATGTAGTGTCCTTAGTCCAACAGGCCAACTCAACTGGAACCTCAGGCCAGGGAGTGCTGCCCTGCGTTCCAGCCGCCTCCCCAGGATTTCTGGGTCAGCTTCTTCAGGAATCACTGCTGTGGGCGCTCCATCGTGCTCAGCAAGAAACAGCCAGACTGAATTCTGAGTTACCTGGAAATCGGCCTTCTCTGTGACGCCAGAGGCATTTTTAAAAGCACCTTCTAAAGCGTGAACGGGCTTGTCTGGACGTTCAAAGAACTCTCCTTCGGATAAAATGCCTGCTCTGTTCTCGCCGTGGGCTCAGCCCTTGTCCTCACTCAGACACAACCGTGAGGAGGGTCTGCCACACCACTGGCCGTGAATGTCTGCGCGTGGTCGGTTGAGGCACCGCGAGCAGAGGTGGGAGCCACGAGCCAACTGCCCTTGTGATATCCAGGGAGCACAAAATGCCATTTTTCTCCAGAGAAGACTTTGGAGAATGAGAAGAATTCGTCATATTTTCCAATGTGGGGATTTTAACAGTTGTGATAGGATGAGGGAGAGCTGACTCAACAATCCCGGTATTGCAATATGTCACCTCGCTGTCTGCGTCCTTAAAATTACATGGTTTAGAAGACAGGGACTTTAAAAGGAGCCTGCTGAGGCTGGGAAGAAAAAGGAGAGAGGCAGACAAAGCAAGGGGGAAAATACGAAATTGCTGAACAGTTATAGAGCTAAGTTTAACGATTCTGGGCTCATTTCATACATTTCTTTCTTAAATAGCATATTGGAAAGGCATGTTTATCCTCTCTTTGACTTAGATGTTAGAAATGCATTCATTAAACACTGTTGCTTTTTTTTTTATAACCTACAATACTGAATCTGAAGGGATTTAATATGTTGCTAAATATTCAAATGAGTCACCCTTTAACTCCCTTTTGGAAGGCTAGGAATGATGAATAGACCTCCACTGGACAGATATGATTAAGCAGTTCAAGACCTCACTGGCATTCTATTTTTCTTGCTTCTTCGTTAAGCTACTCATCATTAAGTACCCTAAATGAGCTAAAAATGACGACAGGTCCTGTCCTTTATAGACAAAAATTAGGCCATTAGTAAGCCTGTGACACTTGGGGAGTCCACCGGGAGTGACAAGGTATTGAACTTTGTCAGGCATGCACCGCAGGTTTCCTTTGTCTTCAAAGCATGCGCTTCAAAGATGGCGTCCAGGTGGGGCGGAAGCAAAGAGACTTTGAAGGAGAAGGCGCTAACGAACTTGGTCTCCTTAACACGGTAGATAATAGGGCAACCTAGTCCAACGAATGCAACTCTGTGCAACTTTGAAGAGATTTAAATAGCCATCTGTGGACTGCTGAATGCAAAGTTACAAGTGATATTACCACTTGAAGAATGAAACAAACCCCTGAGTAGGACAAGCACCGCCATTTAGTATCAGAGACGGTAAGGAAAAGAGTGGAGCCAGTGTTGTGGGCAAGGAGTCATTGCACTTTCAACAAACTGATTCCAGAAAACCCACACAGTCTATGCGTTTTGCTCTAACCATGATCCTATGAATGAAATACTGTCACACATCCGAGATTATTCCAGGGAAGGGGATCAAATTCAACTCAAAGAAGCTGTTCGAATATGTCGACTTCAGAAGTGACTCGGATTTAAAAACTTACAAGAAGACCATGCTCACTAAATTGATGTATAAATTAAATGTATTTCCAATCAAAATCTCTGTAGGATTTTGGATAACCTTGACAAATTCATTAGAAAAGTTATCTGAAAGAACGACACAAGAAAACTCGCCGAACGAGATATTATGATAGTCCAAAATTAAGCACTTAAAAAGAAAAAAGGGTCACGTTGGCATCAGAGAGACAGATAAGCGGGATACAACTGACAGGCCATAATCAAACCCAAGTAAATTTGGGAATGTGCTCCGGGCCAGAGATGGCCCAGTCCCTAAAAGGGTACTTTCTTCTCAGGTTTCTCTCCTCAAACACTAATACACAAATAAAATTCTCATCAGTTTTCTCCTCAGAGACCGGTTGTCTTCTCAGAGACTGGTGCCCAGAGGGTCCTTTTGCCTCAGATTATGCTCCTCTAGACAGACAGACAGACGGACACTCACCGAGTACTCTCCTCACAGTTTTCTCCTCAGAGACCGGGCGTCTCCTCAGACTCTGGTTCCAAGAGGGTGCTTTCGCCTCAGATTTCGCTCCCCGAGATGGAGGGATGGACGGACAGATGGACAAATACTCCTTGAATACTCTCCTCACACTTTTCTCCTCAGAGTCCTGGTGTCTCCTCAGACTGGGGAGACTAGTGTCTCCCCAGAGACATTTTGCCTCAAATTTTTCTCCTCAGACTCTGTTACCCAACACTCTTTCTCTTCAGATTTTTCTCCTCAGAGACCTGTGTACTTCTTAGACACTGGTTCCCAAAATGTGCAGATTTTTCTCCTCTGACACTAATATGCCAAGATTATTTTTCCTCAGATTTTCCTCCTCAAATCTTTCTCTTCAGACTCCAGCCTTCTGCAGGGGTGGGAGGTCTGCAGAGGGTCCATGGACACTATGGCCTCCTTGTTAGGTGCGGGGATGTTCTCACGAAGCGAGGCCCTGCACTCCCAAATCCCACAGTGTTGCAAACTAACTTGACTTCCATGAAAAGTCATATAACTGAGAGAACTTTTTCCTCTGGAATGAAAGAAACCCGTGGAAAGTCACAGTTCTCTCGAGTCTCTGGCTTGGATTTGTCTGAAGGGCCCTGCCATCTGGCCAGTGGGGACGGTGAGGGGCCAGGGAGCCTGTTTCTGCATGGCGAGGGGTCAGGGAAGCTGGTGAGGGAAGACGAGGGGCCAGTGGCTGTTGGTGGTGTGAGGACTGAGCCTGGCCCCCGACCCCGGCAGCACCTGTGCACCCCCCGGGGTTGTTGCTGTGCTGGAAAGTCAGCTTCTTCCTGTTGAAGCGACTCTTAGCCAGGCAGGCGAACAGCACCCTAGTTCTGAAGTGGGAAGTTCATAGGTTTGCTGCTTGGAAATGAAAGTTGCTGAAGTTGCTAAGTTCCCTGCTTGGATACTGCTGCTTGCCGGGGTGGAAAGCTGCTGGGAGAGTCTCTGTGCTGTGCTGCTTGTCCACAGTAGTAGCTGTGGCTACCTTGGCCCCCTTCCTAAACAATAAAGTTGATGATGGACGGGGTAGGTAAGTTTCCTTATGCAAACTATAAAAACCTGCAATTCCTATAATTCGGGGCTCAGATTTTTGGGAGTTATCCCACTGGGCCCGCCGGTGTGACAATTAAATCTCTCTCTCTCCACCTCTCTGAGCGCCGCCTATTTCTCTGGGAAAGTTGCTGTAACAGTTCCCCAGGCGTCGGCCTGCTGGTCTGACTCCTAGGTGCTGGGGTGACAGTCTGGGTGGCTGCAAGCCTCGGGGTCCCGAGTGTCTTCCGTGGGCAGCACTCACACAGGCCCGCAGGGAACTGTTATGTGACCATCAGCAGACTGAGTAAGCCTCAGAAACGGTGACGGAGTCGACTGCAGGCCGTTTGTGTCGGCCGACCAGGCCAACACGGGACAGCACCATGAATTACCCACAGTCGCACACAGCCAGGGAAAGAGACCAAAGCACCACCGAGGTGGGCAGCCGAGGTGTTGGCTCTCACGGGCGGGCAGGGGTCGGAACAACCCTCAGCTCCCCCCCATCTGGACTCCCCTGCAGAGATGTGCACAGGTTGGTCCCTCATGGAGGGGGAGAGAGAGACAGAGGGAGGGGAGAGGGAGAAAGGAGAGAGGGTGGGGAAGGGAGAGGAAGGGGGAGGCCGAGAGAGAGAGAGATGAAGGAGTGAGAAGAGAGGGGTGTGCTCTGTGTATTAGATGCCCCTCTCCAAGACCTGCCCCCATCCGGGGCTTGCCTGGACCATCTCAAGCTCCCCACAGCGTCCTAATGCCACACTGGTGACATTGGTCCCCACGAAGAGAACGACTCACTCAGCTTGCAGACTGAGGCCCAGAGATGGAATGAAAGCAAGGCCAGCAGCAAGAGCCACACGGTGCTGTCTGGCCGAGATGCCGTCTGCGTGTCTGCAAACGGAAGAGCAGGAGAAGTCACAGCTCTGCTGTGAAGAGACACACGCCGAAGAGACAGAAAATGAAAGGTGAATATGAGTATGGTTTCTAATGAAGATGGCAGCGCAAAGCCAGGTTTGAAGTGGAAAATCCTGTCCTACGTGCCAAGGCTTCTTGATGTGGATTCAGGTCGTTTTAGGACAGGAGAAGTCTCTTCAGGGAGCAGGTGGAGACGGAGGCCACAGGGCCGGTGATTTGCCTCTCACCTCCCCTGCTGATGAAGCAACTAAGTCTTCATGTTCTCCTGCCAGAGAGGAAATGTCTCCAAAGCTAGAAAAAAAAAGTCGCTCCTACTCTGATGCTCAACAGGCCCAACCAACTTAGCCCAGTTTTCCTTTCCTGGGAAACCCACACAAAACACACGGAGGGGTTAATTGCATTCAAGCGTTTGCGATCAAGCGTTTGACTTCCGTCTCCACGTTCTACCTTCTGGCAAAACTTCCCAGGCTCCTCCTGGCCAATTTGCACCAGGGCGGGCGGGCCCCTTGGGCAGCTTCTCCCTGGGGACAGGGTGTCAGGAGTGCTGTGGGCACCACGTCAGATTTCCTTCATGCTTCTCCCTCCCGTGTTACTCTCCATGGGGAAGCACATTTGGGTGTATGGGACATGCAAAGGTAAGAGAAAGCATCTTTTTTTAAAAGATTTATTTATGCAATACAAGCTGGGGTACAGTTATATATGTCTGTCTTATTAACTCACTCCGAAACAGATTTTTCTTTTTTTTTTAAAGATTTGTTTATGCATACAAGCTGGGGTACAGATCAGAGGCGTGGGGCAGCGAGAGGGTCCACCAGAGAGAGTGGGTAGCAGAACAGGCAGATCTACTGAGATACACTGCTGAAGGGAGCAGCAGGCGAGGCAGGAGAGGTCTGCCGCGCCCTGTGGGAATCTCCCTGGCCGGGCGTCGAACTCGCGTCGCCACTGCCAGCAGCTCCACAGCACAGCGCTTAACAGCTGCGCCACCGGGGAGGCCCCCAAGAGAAAGCATCTTAACCTCCCTCTGGATGCCTCTAGACTTTGTCAGGCTCCGAGATCCATGAAGCAAATTGGATGTGTCCAAGTCCAAATTCCACACCCACAAGGACACTTGCAGTCACCGAGGAACGTGACAGGTAGGACATTTGTTCCTACAAAGTGTTTGAAATATCCTCGAGTGAACCCACGAGCCCACCCCGAGGGGCCCACCAAGCAGCATGCGAATGGGCCATGGCGTGAGAGCAGAGTTTGCAGCTCTTGAAAAGCGAGACGTGTTTTAGTTCAACGCATCAGATGATTTTTACTCAGTTACGAAGAACCATTTGGATTCGGAATTTAGTTACGCCATTAGGGCAGAGAGATGCCATCAGAGCAAAGAATTCCTGTGCATATGATCTGTAAGAGCAACCCGCCCAGAATCCCGTGGGTCCGTTTGTTCTGACGCTAAACCAAACCTTGGTTCTCCGCTACCCCTTCTGTTCCTCTTCCTCCCCTTCCTGGACTTTTTTTTTAGAATTTTTATTTATTTATGTATACAAGCTGGGGTACAGGCCAGAGGCGCGGGGCGGAGAGAGGGTTCACCAGAGACAGAGTGGGGAGCAGAACAGGCAGATCAGAAACACACTGCTGAGGGGAGCAGCGGGCGAGGCAGGAGAGGTCTGCCGCACCATGGGGGATTCTCCCCGGCCGGGCGTCGAACCGGCATTGCCCACGGCCAACAGCTCCACAGCGCAGCGCCCAACTGCTGCGCCACCGGGGAGGCCCCCCTTCCTGGACTTTTGACTTGGCTCAACCAGACTGGCGGCTGGTGGACCCCACCTCAGAAAATCACAGCTGACTCGGCAGTTGTAAAACAGAAGAGCTGCCGGCCACAGCCACTGCCGTGGGGCTCCCTGGGGGAGACAGTGCGTCTGCGGCTAGTGCTGCTGCTCCGGGCCCGGGGGTGATCGGCTGCTGTCCCCTCCAGCTCTGCCTCAGCGGCCGAGCTAATCTTAGATCTGCCCTCAGAATCAAGTCAGACCCCCGGCTTGGACGGGCCTTCACTCTGTCCAGGCCCCTGCCGCCCCCACCCCCTCCACGCCCGATATTCCGTGCCCCCCGCCCTGTCCCTGCCATCTCAGGTCCACCCCTGCCCAGCACACAGCACATCATCAGCTCGTTTCTGGCACGAAAGCTCCCTCAAAGGCCGCAGCAGCTGAGCATCTTGGAATCACCAGGATGAACACGGGGAGGACAGTCTCTGCTCCCCCGCTGGTGGCCTGGAAGAGGCGAGTTTGGGGGTCTCTCCCAGTTTGGGGTTTATCAGTGCGCTCCTGTCCCTTGAGAGTCTTGTCTTTATTCTCAGGTAAAGACGCTCCTGCAGGCAGCAGCGTCCTGCCAGCTGCTTCGTGAACCTCCCGGCCTGCAAGAGGGCTCTGCTCTCTTGCCTGGGACCAAGGGTGCCCAGTGGGCTCCTGTAAGCCGCCCCTGAGCTTGTGTGGGTCAGTAGAGGGTGTGAATTACACATTCACGACAAACAATCTGGAATCTGTTCCTAAAAGACCCCTGGCCTCTCCACCCATCCAGTCGCCGCCTTCACCAGCTCACGCCTCCCTGCATCCGTCCACTCCCTTCCCTCTTCTTTTCCTTGCTCTCCGCAGCCTCACCCACTCCATCTCGTTTTTCCATGAGGCGTGTGTGTGTGTGTGTGTGTGTGTGTGTGTGTGTGTGTGTAGATATACAGTTACATATATACTGGCTCCTGTGTTTTTATTTGTTACTGTAAATAGTATCATTTTAATGTACTTTCAAGGGATTTGTTGCTGACTTCTTGACACTGATCTATCCCTTCCCTCTTTGTTGAACACTTACAGATCTCTTACAGTTTGACTATCGTCCATTATTTGGGGTCTTCGCTGTAGAAAATTCCATTAGCTACCAATAATAAATTCATTTCTTCCTTTGCAATGCTTACAATTTTTCTTTCATTCTTTTTTCTCTTTCCCTCCTTCCTCCCCCCCATCTCCGCTTTTTTCTGAGCCAATGAGTTTTTCCAAAACAATATTAAATGATCAGAGCACGCAGTATTGTCCTCAACAATTATTGTCCAGGGAAAGCTTCTAGTGCTGCACCATTCCATGTAATATTTGTTGAAGATTTTTGGTGGATTTGCTGCATTAGACTGATGATTTCTAGTTTCCTAGTAATGTTCATTATGAATAGATGTTGAACTTTATCAGACGTTCTGTCTCCATCTGTCGAGTTCGCCATGCTGTTCTCCTCTAATCTGGTGATTGATAAATTACAATAAAGTGATTTTCCAACATTTAACAATTTGGGGGGCTGATATAACACAGTGCTGCCATGGTTTTCATCCATGACTAGACTGAATTCACCAAATTTGACTTAGGGTATTGTCCCAATATCACCATAAATGAGCTTGTACTACCTCTGTCCAGTTTTGGAATTCAGCTTATACTAATCTCATAAAATAAATTCCCTCTTAATCTACTTTCTGGAAGAATTTTCCTGTATTGTAATTATCTCCTTCTTGAAAGACGAGTGAAGAAAGCCACTTACAAAATCATGCAGTTCTGGTTTTCTGGAAGATTTTAAATGACTAGTTTTATCTTTTATTTAAGTGGTTATACGACTCTCTGTGCTATATCTTAATATTGTTATGGTTAGTTAGGTGGTATTAGGAATTTGTCCTTTTAGCTAAGTTTTCTAATCACGAGCATATAACATGCTATAGAATATAAATATAGTAGTATCTCTAGCCTATAATCCCTCATAGGCTTTCCTTCTTCATGCCATCTCTATTTACTTGTGCCCGCTCTCCTCTCTCAGAGCAGGCACCCTGCCAATTTATCTTTGCCATTCTTGTTTTTCAAAGGACCAACCTTTGACATTCTTGGTTCTCTATTGTTTACTATTTCGTAAATTTCTCCTTTCATTTTTTCCCCCATTCCTGCTCATTTCCTGGGCTTACTCTTCTCTTTTTCCTATCTTCCCACACACCCTAACCTTCTCCCTCCGTGGCCTGTGTGCTCCTGGACAGGATGAGGACCAGGGAGGAGGGGTGTGGGAGGGGAGCACCGTGCACCTCATTCGCCCAGCGCTCGCCCAGAGGTGCTCCCAGCGGCACTCGGAGCTTCTCCCGCCGGCTCCCCAGCTGCAGACCCTCTAAGCCTGAGATGCAGCTTCTACCAACCGGTCCTCAGCTGTCTTCCTCGCAGGCTTTCCAGCTGGAGAGCATGGATTTGTCCACCCAGGTCTGGGGGCAGGCGCACACGACTTCGGGCCGCTCTCTTCCCACGCTGACCACATCTGGCCCACGGAAGAGCCGTCGACGACCCCGAGGTGCTCCCGCTGGCGGCGGCGTCTCTGGCGCTCCTCCTAACCCGCCTGGTAGAAAAGGGTCCTGCGGCTGGGCTCGCCCAGAAAGGCCGCTCACGGCCCGCGGCAGGAGAGAGCGCGCATCAAGGCGGCCTCCTTGCTGGGTCTGTGCAAAGGCGACGGTCTTGCGGGGTCCGCCGCTGCTCACCCCGACTCCCGGAGCTCAGTGTCAGCGCCTCAAGGTCCAGCCTGACTCTCCTCGGCAATCTGGGCCGCCAGCTACGCCTCCCCAGCACCAAGAGCGAGCCGGGGCCCTGCTAGCTTTGACGCCTGCAAGCAGCTCTTTGTGTTTGCTCCTGCGCTTTGCTCTTTCCCCGCGCGGCTTAGAAACCAGAGACATCTTGAAGACAAATCGCACTGGGCCTCTGTGTTCCTGGGGCCCTTTTTCACTGTCTGGGGAGCGTCGGCTCCTGCCCAGCCTGTATCCTAAGAACCGCCTTGCAGCTGCCACTTTCCTCCGGACCAACACCCCAAGCCTCCCGCTGAGTCAGCCCCGTGGGGCAGGAAGCCTCCCGCCTGCCTCCTCCCCGGCCACCATCTGGGCTGGGGGTTCTGGCAGACGCCATTTCTCTGGTGCTGTCAGACTGTGTCCCGTTTTATTTGATTCAGCGTTCACAGTTCTCACAGGGTTATTCTGATACCAGCTCCTCTTTCACAGTCAGAAATGGAAATCCCCTTCCAGTTTTTCTTTTTCCAAGAAATGCACCAGGTGGCATATTTTCTTATTTAACAAAAACGTCCTTCTGTTGGCTTTAAATGTGAAAGATATTTTGACGTAGGACAAAATTCTTGGTTCGCAAACACCTTTTCCTCAAAATCCTGTAGCTGTTGCTATGAATCCTTTTTGCATTTAATGCTTCAGAGGAAAAAAAAAACAACCTCGTATGTGAGCCTGATTTTTGTTCCTTTGTAACAGGTGCTAAATTAATTAAATTAATGTTTCGGGCAAGGCACCAAAGGGAACGGTGTCAGCTCCCAGGCAGTCTGAACTCATGTTCTGAGTAGGTGGTTCAGAGGGATTTCACAAGCGCCCTCCCCGAGGAGAGGCTAGGCTGGGTCGTAGGAGGACTTCTGGGGGTGCCTTCGGGGTGTGTGAGTCCCAGGCTGTCCTGCCGGGCTCAAGTATTTGGGGATGCTCAAAGGGACCTCAGAGGCCACTAAGAAACCCTGAGATGCCTTCCACCTTGAGACCGGGAAACTCTTTTCACATCATCCCCAATTTACATATTGCCCAGGCCTGAAAATTACTAAGTGTAGCCTCTCAGCTCAGTTAACCATGTAAAGAAAATAATATTTTAAGGAAACATGTCAAGAGGGGTATGATATACTTGGAAACTGGGTCTTTTTTTTTTTTAATTTATTTCCATCTAGTCCCTTATTTTCTCAATATTTGCAAAGATGCATGCTACATTTTTATCATTAGGAATCCGGGTTTTTTTAATAGCTAAATATTAAAATGTTAATATGTACAGTGCATGTTCTGTATGTATTTTTAAAATATACGTAAAAGTAGCTAGATGGTATCAAACCTGGGTAGGAACACCATCACCCCCGCCCCTCAAAAAGCAAAAATAACCCCTTTGCTCTGGCTCCTGTATCTGTATCTTCAAAGCTGTGTGTAATGGAGGAAAGAGCGTGTAGGGCAGGCGGAAGGGCTGTCAGGGTTTTCCACCCCCTCGGTGACCCGCATCTGCGGGCCTGCTCCGGTGCCTGATGGCCGCCACCTGAAGAGGGGCGCGGCGTGCGCGGGGCAGACGCGGCGGGCGCGGGCAGACGCAGGGAGCGGAGGAAGAGCAGACCGCGCAGCGGCGGTGAGAGCAGCAGCAGAGAGCCCGGAAAAGCCCGAGATTTGCGGGGGGGCTAGGAGGCCTGCCGGCTCCATTGCCTGCCCTGTGCCCGGCTGGCACGACAGGGTGTTAGGAGAATATCCGTTCCAGACACGGTGAGTGCGCCCGCGCGCTCCTCTCTGGGTGGGCCTGGCCTCTCCGGGTGGGCCTGGGCTCCATTGCCGCCTTCCTCCTCGCGCCCCAGGACCCCTGACCTCACAGCCGGCCCCTCTTAGCAGGCCCCTCGGACACATTAGCGCACGTGTCTGCGCAGCCCGCCCAGGGGAGAGGTCGGCCCCTCAGGGCCGCGCTCCGGGGCCTTGTCCCCCATGCCTTGAAATGGCCAGGACGGAGCCCTTCCCCAGGCCGGCCCCGTGCCGTGGAATTCACAGCCCCCTTCCCAGCCCGTTTTCCTTGGGAAGTCACACAAGGCCCAAAAGGACAGAAGAGTTCTCTGGTGACAGCAAGAGCCAGGCCCTGGGGGGCAATTCGCCCCGGGGAGGCGCCCTTAGGGCCCAGCGCTCAGGCTGCCTTCACAGACACAGGCCAGGGAGTGGGCTAGACAAACGCGCCCCTCTGCGAGCCCAGGCCCGGTGGGAACAGAGCCAAGCCCCGGGGGGCCGCAGACAGCGGGAGCCAAGCACCGCCAGGTGCACCGGAGGCGCAGCCCAGGCTGGCGAAGGCCGCAGGCCGTCGGGGCTTGGTGCGCCCCAAATCTCCACCTCCGCCTGGAGCGCACGGCCCCTGGACGCGGCAGAGGGCGGTTCATGGGCTGGAAGCCGGGGCTCTGCTCCCGGACCCCCGAGGCCAAGCCTGGGGCCCCAGCCCCCGCGACTGGGCCGCCCCTCCGGGACTTGGTCGCCAGCCCCCACTGCCAGCCCCGCCAGCGCAGCCACTTGAGGGGTGCCCAGGGTGCCAACTTGGGGTGCACGGTAGCCTGGTGGGGAGGCCTGCCCGCCCTTCTTCCCCCCTTAGCCACCCGGGCCACCCCCACACCCACACCCCCAAACCCCATGCTGGGTCTGCTACAGGCCCCGTGGCCCCGCTTGCTCCCCAAGCCTGGGCGTTTTGAAGCCATTTTGCTAAAATCTGTCCAGCAGCCACCGAGGCCGCAGCTCGCGAGAGGCTGGGCCCTGACCCCCGGGGACGCGAGGCCTTTTCCTGTGTTTTGCTTTGGAATCAAGCGCAGTGGTGTGGGGGTGGGGGTGGGGGTGGGGGTGGGGTGTCGGGGGTTTAGATTCAGGCCAGGCTTTCCCTCGGCCCGAGGACAGGGCAGGCGCTGCATTGCGGGCCAGTGGCGCCACCTGGTGGCCACGGGCAGCTCCAGCTCCGGCCAGTGCGGCGGCCCGGGGAGAGTGACGTCATGGGCACACCTGCTCCCCGGTGGGGGCTGCGACGGGCACCTCGCGGGTGCTCCGTACCTTAGATTTTCCGTAAATGAATTATCGTGCTAGGGCTTTCTCCGTAGCACCCAGGCTATGCGCTGCGGCTGACAGCTCCCTGTGGCTGCAGGCGGTTCCAGAGCTCCTGGAGGGAAGCCGAAGGGCCCCCGGGCCAAGCTCTTTGACGCCCAGCCTGCAGCAGGCTGGTGATGTGACCCTTCCAGACGCAGCCAAGCCAGGCCTGGGTGTCCCCAGCTGCCGAGAGGTTTCAAGTCCTGTGCTCTTCCCCCCCTGGACCTGGAGAGCAGAAGCCTCTGCCTGGGCTCTGTGCTGGCGGGGTCCCTGGTACTGCTTGAGACCAGGGCTAGGTGCCCACTGGCCTCTCCCTGCTCCTGGCCACTGCACTCACCGTGCCAAGCCACCGAGCAGCTTCCTCGCCCGGCGTCTCATCCTCCCAAGAACCGAGGCTGCCGCCGCAGCTGGGGCTGGGGCAGGGACAAATTCAGGCTGCTTCAGACAAGCCCTCCCCTCACTCCGGCTTTCGACATGTGTTGGTCCCTGCATTGCAGATGTGCTGGATGATTCCTTCTGCTCGCCAGCTCTTGCCCTTACAAGACCTTGCAGTTTGAGAAACAAATCTCTGCTTTCCAGAGAGGCGGGACTCTCGTGGGCTTTCTCAGCGCCCCTCATGCCCTTAGGATGTTTGCATCTTCTCTTGTCTTTCTGTTTCTTTTTTCCTTTCTCTTCTCTTTTATTGCAAGGGGAGCAGAACCCTTTGCTGCTTCCCGCCCACATGCATCTACTTTTACCTCACACAATAAAACAGAGTCCAGACAAAATAGGGGGAACAATGGCACACAAAAGAAAACGCAGAAAGCGAAACAGAACTCCAAGAACGCTGGGGAGGGACATTGTATACTTGAAAAAAATGGTGCCCAAGGAAAGGAATATTCAGAGGATAGAAAGACCTCTTGGAAATTAATGTGTGTGTGTGTGTGTGTAGAGAGAGATATTTATATATCTCTATGTATATGATAGCAACAAGGAAAGATTCAGAGGAAGTTAGAATAAGAATTTAAAGAAACCCTCTCAGAAATTCAAAGAAAAAGGTAAAAAGATGATGATTTTTTGAACGAAATGTCAAAATCAAGATCTGTCAAAGATGTAAAATCTGCGGTGGCATCCTGGAGTTATCCCACGCCAGGCTCGCTTCCTCCCAGGGGCCTCAGCTGCCATCCCGAATCCTGGCGCAGGTTTGAGCCATCCGGCCAGCACACAGATGCCTTTGGTCAGTGGCAGGCAGAGGTGCCCATCAGCCTTGTCGGTGCCCAGCTGCGCTGCCCGGTCCAGTCGCTGTGGCCACGCCACCCTGAGAACTCCAGGGCTCCTTCTGGCTCCCCACCCTGCTGCTTTCCTCCTCCAGTCTCCTCTCTTCCTCCCAGCCCAGCTCCACCCTCCCTTGGGTCAGGCAGGGAACCTGGAACCCCCCTTTTCCTGGGGCCTTCGTCCCAGTTTTAACCCCTGAGACTGTGCCATGGTGTGTCACTCAAGTGTTACCAGCCCACCCCACCACGAGTTCTCTTGTGCTGTTTCACTTGTGATGGAATTTTTTTAAAGGTTTATTTATTTATACATACAAGCTGGGGTGCAGGCCAGAGGCGTGGGGCGGTGAGAGGGTTCACCAGAGACAGAGCGGGGAGCAGAACAGGCAGATCAGAAATACACTGCTGAGGGGAGCAGCGGGCGAGGCAGGAGAGGTCTGTCGCACCATGTGGGATTCTCCCCGGCCGGGCGTCGAACTCGCATCACTGCTGCCGACAGCTCCACAGCCGAGCGCTCAACCGCTGCGCCACCAGGGAGGCCCTTGTGTTGGAATCTTAACAAGCCCCGGCAGGCGGTCACTTCCTAACCCCTCCGGAGCCCAGGGCTGTATTGAAGCCTCGACCCCAGGAGCAACGGGCTGATGCTGAGTCCCACGATTCACACACACACACGGTGCCTTTGGTCGCCCTTTAAGGGTTCTTGGGGGAGCAGCAGCTGGCCCCGGGTCATCTATTTCCTGAGCGAGGTTACCTCACCTTTGGGGGGGGGGATTCCCACAGCTGAAGGGCCATGGTATTCAGGTTGACAGACAGCTCACAGAGGGGAGCGAACAGAAAGGATTCTTCTGTTTAGACTGAGTCGAACATGCCAATCAATGGGTCGATAACGTTCATTGAAAGCCCGCTGGGCTCTGGGATCCAGCCACAGCTCGAGACTGAAAAGGAACGGGAGGCGCGAGGGAGACGGTGCGGGCATTCCCGCACAGCACCTCTCCGAGTGCCCGGTGCTTCAGAGGGCAGGCTCGTGCTGAGCCCGATGCATACAGGGGACCGGAGAAGCTTCCCCAGGGAGCCCTCGGGGCGGGATTTCTACCTGGCTTTGGAGGAGGCTGAGACAATCCGCAGGATGGACATCCTGGCCGAGAGCAAGGAACGACCCGCGGGGGTGGAAGGGTCCCTACAGGGGACCAGACAAATGGCGCCAGGACAAGGAGACCTTAATGAGGGGCCCGGGAGGCTAGTGGTGTGGACAAATCAGGGAGACTTGTTTGAAAGCTCAGACCAAGATGTTCTGGCAGCGAGATTACAGAGGGGGGAAGGAAGCCAACTAGGACTTCGGGCAGCATTCAACGATGAAGTCGTGGACTGGGGAGAGGCGCGGGACAGGCAAGGGAAGGAGAAAATCTAAAAGAAAAACTCAGGTGGATTTGAAGATGGAGAGACGCGAGGGCGAAAGAGAAGCGAGGACTTAGGACGGCTTCGAGCTTGGGGAGCGTGGAAGGGTGTCTCCTTGGCGTGACCAAGGGCGAGACCAGTGTTTCCTTAGAGTCCCCTGGGGAAGAACAAACTAGACTCAAGGGAGAAGCAGCAAAGAGCAAGAGGGGACCCTTCCTCCGCTCCTCTTCCAAGGCCAGCAGTCACCTCCTTCCTTACCTCCGCCTCCCCACCCAGCTCCAGGACAAGCACCGGGAACCAGCCACAGAAGCGTGATTACGCGCAGGGACAGACTGTCTCCAAAGGACTCAGCTCCCTGGTGGCCACGAGGCCAGTTGCTGGTCTCACTGCCCAGGGGAGGGTTATCCCACCAGGCTCTGGGTCCGTGATGCGCCTGCAGAAGTGGAGCAGCTCCAGGGCCCCAGGTGCGGAGCAGAGTAGCCTGGGCCTGCGCGCAGCCCCAGCACGGGCCCCTGCATCCAGCTTCCAGATCATTCTCTGTCCCGCCCTCCAACCTCTTGCTCCAGTTTCAGAGACACTGCAGGCCATCCAGTTGTCCACCAGGGGGCGCCCGCCAGCACACGTCGGAACCTGCCTCCCGTTTATCAGATTATTAATTTTCTTCGTCCATAAAGATCCAGGAGCCAATAACAATACAGCGAGGAGGAACTTTAATTGCAACGTGGGGACTGGGTCGCGGGAGCTGGCCCACTCCAGCCTTCACTGCGGACCCCAGGGGAGTCAGCTGAACAGCCTTGCACCCCCAAATACAGGGCGCTGGCTCCCCGTGCCAGCCCACAGATCTAGCGGGACCATTTGTCTTACTCCTGCAGCTGAGCTTGAAAAAAGACCGAGGCGCACCCAGAAAAGTTCTCCGTTCTCATCTCGGGAAGCCAAATTGAGACATTTGTTAGAATTGAATTTAACATTTTTTAAAGCGCTTTCAACCCAAAGGGGGAAAAAGTCATGTGGATCTGGCGAATTCTGCAGCGATGGCGGCGATTAACCCGCGGGAGGGTGGGGTCCCCCTCCCCGCCTGACTCGGGGGGGGGGCCATGACGGGCGGAAAACGGGGGGCTTTGGTCCCCGAAGAGGGGAACAAGGTCCACTCTCATAAACCAGGGGTCTGAATGTGGCTCTGGGTCTCTCATTGGAAATTAAAGATGAAAACACATTTCTTTTTCACTGGTCTCATTTGTCTAATAAATGCCTGCGGGGTTGCAGCTCGATCGGTGCTTCCAGGCTACTGAAATTAAACCCTCTCCCTCGGGAGCTGGGCAGAAGCCGCTCACCTTCCTGGCCCGCGCCCCCCCCCCCCCATCAGCTCACCAGCCTCTTACCCTCCTGTGATTTCAAGAATCTCCTGGGGCTTTTTGGGGGGAGGGGAGATTATTTCTCCCCTCTCCACAATATTTTTCTCTCCCTCTCCACAATAACCACGCTCCATTAATAGGGGTTTCCCCCATATACTTTTTGGGGTAAAAGAATAAATTTGAGGGCCTCCCTGGTGGTGCAAGGGGTTAAGTCTCAGCACTATGAAGCTCTCGGCAGCCACTGCAGTGCGAGTTCGATCCCCGGCCAGGGGGTTTCCCACAGGGCGCAGCAGACCCCTCCTGTCTCCCCGCTGCTCCCCTCAGCAGTGTACTTGGATCAGTCTGCCTGTTCTGCTCCCCAATCTGTCTCTGGGGAGTCCTCTTACCACCTCACACCTCTGGCCTACACCCCAGTTCTTGTTTGCATAAATAAATAAATCTTAAGAAAAAAAGGATAAATTTGAAGCCAGTGGCTTTTCTTCAAAAAACAGTAGGTTTTGTTTCCCCAAACCAGAGCAACTATAGGAGATGGCCGCCTTCTTACCGAAGACAGAACAAAGATGCGAACGCCCAGTTTGCAGCCCCTCGGCTGCCCGGATTTGCTGTCCGCTGAAGAGCCTCTACTGGTTCTGAAGACCTGTGGCTGGCCCGCAGCCCCCCAGAGGAGAGGGGCGCGCCCTGTCATCCAGATGCACCTTCTGGGGGCCCCTGAAGCCTTGCGGTGGTGAGCTGGACATTGGGAAGAGGGGCCCCCCGCGGCCAGCGCGGCTGGGACTGGCCCTCGGAAAGGGGGTCTGGAGCTGGGACGGAAGCTGGGGGAGGGGGTGGGCAGGGGCGGGGGAGGGCCTCGCGGTCTGCTGGAAAGGGGCGGAAGACAAGCCGCGGGTGTGAGCAGGGGTCGGGCAGGCGCGCCCTGGGCCGAGGGGAAGAAGCGCCGTGAGAAGTGGCCGATGGCGATGGCGGCCGGGCGAGGCTGCGAGCGCCACACACCCCGCGAGGGCAGGAGAGGGCGCCGGGGCTCCTGGGCAGCAGCGCTCGGGCCTGCTGGGGCTCGGGGAGCCTGGGTCTCCAGGGGGCCTTGGCAAGGGGGACCCCAGGTGGGTGGGGGCCAGACGGAGGGAGCAGCGAGCAGGCCAGGGCCAGGCGGAGCGGGCCGCAGAGGCAGACTCGGGACACCGCAGAAAGGAGGGGCTCGGGCTTGGATGCTGTTGGCTTTTTTATCACCCTTATTGCGCGTCTAGCACACAACAGGTGCGCTTGCGTGGGCTGTTTGGGGTACCCCCTGCAGGAGAGCAAAACTCTGCCACCCGAAAATAGGACTTTGGGGCAAGATGTTGATTTCATGCAGGAGCTCTGAAGGCGGGGGGAGGCCGCCCTTTGGGAAGAGGCGTTTGCATGAAAGAAGGGGACCCCCCCAGGGCACCCTCTCCCATGCAGCAAACCGCCTACACTCAGTCCTCCTAGAGAAGGCAGAACGCCTCACCACCTGCACCCCTCTGCCCACTATGCCTTCCTGATGCCCCCAGCTGCCCCCCTTTCTCCTGCCCAAACTCCTTTGTTTACCTGGGTTTTTTCAGGGGGCACCTGAAGCCACAGGGCAAGGGACCCCACCTGCTGGTCCCTGCGTAGCGGGGTGGACCTGTTAGCAGTCCGTGTCTTTCTAGCATTTTCTCTCATCCCTCTGTCTGATGCCTGCAAGGTTATTGCCAGCCTAGATGAGCCCAGAGGGACAAGGGGTGTTATCCTCACACAACCCTGGGGGCTAGAGACCCTTGTCGCCATGACACATCAGAAGACGGGAGGCTTGGGGGAGGGAGGTGCCCATAGCCAGGTAGGCAAGAGGGGGTGCACTGGGGCCGCTTCTACCTCTGCAGCCTGGAAGGCCTCCGACCGCGGGGGGGTGGGGGGGCAGCTGATTTTAAAGGGGATCTTCTAGAAGCATCGTTTTCTATTTGAACAGCTGGATGACAGGGCTCCCTCCTCCACCTTGTCCCAGCCTGACAAGCTTTTTGAGTCCTGGGACTTGGAGAGCATTATTCCACAGCTGTCCCTGACATTTTCAAATCTGTTCCCTGCCTGAATTAGCGGAGTCTTCAGTCTTAGATGGGAAGGCTGCTCCAAAAGGTTGTGGAAAGCAGTTGATGGCAGTTTTTCCTCCTTGTTCTAACTGACCTTCTAGATTGAAAAGATACATATATATGCAGTGCCCAGAGGCTTCCCCATCTCCAGTGAGAGAAAGTCTAGGAGGTGGTTTCAGGCTGTCTGAAGTTTGATGGGCTCATCTCAACACCCCAGCTCTGCCGCTGCCCAAGGACTAGGCCCCGGTCACACGAGGTTAAACTGATGCGGTGTGGACACTTCTCCCCCGTATCTGCTCCCCGTGTTCTCCAGTGGTCTGAAAGTCCATCCTTGGGGAAAATGCCGGCGCTGGAGCATGCTCGGGGGAGAGGCACATCTGTTCCGTAAAGGCGGACTATTGCCCTGTTTCTACGGCGTACATTTTAGCGAAGCCATGCCGATCTTCTGTCTCCAGACAAGCCACTGGTCCAGCTACAGCTCCGTACAGCAGCAAAGCATCCCCCTTTTCAAAAATCAAAAAATCCGACCCCTTTACAATTTCCTCTCGCTGTGGGAGATGTGGAATGTGAAGAAATACAAAACTGGCCATTCTGCTCCGAAAGCCGCTTTGAATATCCTGTTCTTCCAGGTTTGAGGAAGTGACAATAAAGGTGGAAGCAGCCGTCTCTAACACCAGCAGAGGCTGGATGTCACTGGATTCTGTAAAGAAGCAGAAGATGAACCAGGGTGCAGAAGAATATGGAACTGTTAATTCCTATTTCTCCTAATTTTAAGTCATTCAATTTAGAGCTCCTAGAAGCTCGAAGAATTCCAAGTGCGAGAAACACAGATAGAACCATAAGTCAAAGATCTGAAAATCAAAGGTAAATGGGAAGTTTAAATACAATCAGAGAACAAAGACACATTCCACAGAGGAAGCCGGAAAAAAAGTGACTTCGAACTTCTCGTTAGGTTCAATGAAAACTGGGGGCAAAGCACAGCCCTAAAGCGCTGCAAGAGTAACTGTTTCCAGAATCCTATAGGTGGCTCAAGTAGCCTTTGAAATTAGCCAAAGAAAGACATTTTCAGGGAACCCAAAGCTGAGAAAATTCATTACCAGATTTGCCCTTCAGAATGTCTCAAGGTCAAAGGGAAATAACGTAGCTGGAAACGAGGATTCCCACAAAAGGATGGAGAGCGCCAAAAATGGTAAATATGTGGCTCAATAGGAAATATCCTTTCCCCTCATTGCAGAATTTCTTGAAAGAGTCTTGGTGGGAGAGGCAGTTTGCGTGATTCCGGAATACCTGAGAAGTGTCTGCTGCTGCTGACAAGGCCTTCCGAGTGCGTCCTGGTGGGAACAGTTCTTGGGGCTGACCACAAGGCAGCCGGGTTGGTCAGGTAGAGACAGAATACAGGAGAACTACCCGCTTGCCAGAGTCAAAAACTGTGTGTTCGCTGCTTTGTACGGTGTCTCCTGCTTCCTCAAGTACTGGGCCCCTAAATCTGGGTTCTAAGCTGCATCGCAAACCCTCTGCAGACGTAGCTGCCTCCAGATCCCGTGGGGCTTGGGGCAAGGAGAATCGATTCCTGTAGGTAGAAGCTCAGAGTGATTGTTGTACTAGGAGTCATAATGTGGTCTCTCACCTGGGAATTTCGTGTCTTCTTCTTGGGCATCCCTGAAC
Source organism: Scalopus aquaticus (assembly GCA_004024925.1). Classification (NCBI taxonomy): domain Eukaryota; kingdom Metazoa; phylum Chordata; class Mammalia; order Eulipotyphla; family Talpidae; genus Scalopus; species Scalopus aquaticus. Next base: position 38,092 of record PVIJ01002213.1, on the reverse strand, counting down.
TAGTAACAGGCTGGCTGACTAACTTGTAAGTAGGGTGCAGTCACCCAAACTTTATGTTCCTTAACATTTGTTCGAGCAAGAACATAATGGCAGTGAAGCATGAGATTATACCCCATGGAGCTGTTAGCTGTGGGCCGTCACTTAAAGAATGGGGGGGAATAAATGGAAAGGCACTAAAATCGCACTCAAAGTTTCATGGGTGTGTGCTTTTCATCCCCAGAACCGGACTACGTAACGGAAGTAGAGAATAAACCCCCGTGCCAGCAGCGCCTGCAATCCAAGTGTTTCTAGCAGCTGCATGCTAGACAAAACCAAGATGGTGAATTTTACTAGTTTATTTAACCCAGTCTTTTCAAAATATGATCATTGCCACAGGTAAGCAACATAAAAGACGATGTTGGTGACGAGCTATCTCACCTTCTTTTCTTTACAAAATCTTCAAAAGCTAGCGTGGACTAGATGCGTTGCGGGCTAGTGTAGCTAGGCTATTGGACAGCACAGCTCTCGGCAACTTTATTATTTTTTTTAATTTAATATTTATTTTTTTATTTATATCCTCTACATTATTGTGTATTCCCTGCAGGTTACCCGCCACCGATTCACCCGTGAACCATCACCATAGTCCGTTGTGCTCTTTTCTCCCCCGTTTTGAGGCTCTAGGCAACTTTTAAGGAGGCGGGGTGATTAAAAGCCAATGGGGGAGGCTTTCATGGGGTGCTAGCAGTACAGTGACCAGGAAATCAGGGAAGAAGAAAGGCAAAGAGCAGGTGACCGAGGAATGTGACAGGGCTGACAGATGAACCTCATTACCGCTCCTAGCAAGAAGGGGGCCCGGGAGCTGAGCTGAGGGCTGGGAAATGCAAACGAGGAAATGTCATCGGAAACCCAAGATAATCACCTTTGTGGCTTAGACAAGAGGCCTGGTCCTTCTCGTCCTGCACTGGCCCCTGCAACGTGGCTTATCTGCTTCTGGCAGCAGCAGGTGGTCCTGCAGGTGGATTTGGGTATCGCGGGGTTCCTGGCTCTGTCGTGGTGCCCTGTGGACAAACGATTCAAGGCTCTAAGCTTCAGTGTCTTTATCTGCATCCTGGGCTCTCCCTTAGGTGGGGCAAGCTCACGGCCAGTCATCCTGAAGTCTTCAACTCTATCAGCCGTTTGCTTTTTTATTACCCAGTTGGCTGAGTCTAAAGACCGTGTCCTAGGGACGCCCCCATTCAAAGCAGCGGATTCAGGGATGAATTGCAAAGTCCTTTTCTTCACTGAAAACTCAGCCACATAATCCCTGCCTGCCTGAACGGCTTTTATGAGGCTGAAGCAAGAAAGCAGAGAGGGGGCTGGAATAAAGCTGTCGATGTGCTGTAGCCACGATGCGTCTTCTGACACGTCTTTCTTCCTTGGCAAACGCAGTAGCCAAGGAACCTGGCAAAGATCACGAAAAGTCTCTGATCCAGCCATTTTTTCCAAAGATTCATAAACGTTGTTCAGTGTGAACGACAATAAGGCATCCTCATTTTACGGAAAATGGCAGTTTCTGCTTATTCGCCAAGAAGCTCAAATCTTCTGCCTCTTCCTCCTCCACAACGCGCAAAAGTGTTGTGGTGAGTCTGATTTACAGAGTCCTTCATCAGGACCTTCAGGATTTTAGGGCCAACTATTATCAGACACTTTCCTCACGGGCTTAATCTTATTTGGTTTTCAAGCCCAGAACGTGGGTGCAGCTAGCTCGTTGCTCAGAGATGCCTGGGACTTTCCACGGCCACACGGCGGGGCCACTCTCAGGCAATCTCTCCTTCGAAGGTTCCTCCTCAGCTGGTGCTTCACAGAGAACCGCTGTTGAGGCATTTCCTATTTGTTCAAGATCTGAGGAGCTGGTCTCACACCCTCACTGCTGTGCAAATGCTCAGAGGATCCCAGGGGGAGCAGGCTCTCCAAGTGCCATCTGGCGCCCTGGGCTGGCTGTCAAGACTGGCAGCCGCAGCAGAGCGCCTGAAGAGACCTCCTTTCCCACACGACCTCCCGAGGCGCCCAGCACCTTGCGAATAGGAAGCAATTGCCTGAGCTTACAACTGCATCAAGCAATCTTGTCTTGAATAGGAGCACTGTGTATTTTATTAATTGTCTGCCTCCTCCCCCAAGGACCCTTAAGTCTCGATCCAAAAAACCTCATGCAGGGTTTTCTTTATCTGCATCAGTTCGTAACACAGGTTCTCCCGGGAGAAGGTGCACCACAAGAAAGGGGAATAGGTAAATGTTTGTTGATTGGATTCTCGTGCAGAGCAGAGAGGGGTAGGGACCCAGTGCATGAGGCTGGGGGGAGGGGCCTGAGCAGCGGGGCTCTGTGGCGGTCTTGGGGAAATCAAGGACTCGGCTGCCCAATGCGCATAAAAACCAAAGAGTTGCCAGTTTGGGAGAGGGAAGCACTCTACTGGGGCCTGGCTCGGCAGGAAGCCCAAGACCCAGATCTGTACCCCAACACCCTGCTGCCCCAGGGACTGGGGAAATGGGCTTATATATCACATTTGGAGGAGCAAGGCTCAGGAGAACAAAAGAGTTGAATTTCAGCAGCTGGAGAATGGCGGGGGCCATCAGAACTCAGGTTTGGCAGGAAGCTTTTGGCTGAGGCAGACAGCGGGACAGAGGAGCACTGCGGTGGGGGAGTCCCTTGGGGGGAACTCCTGTCCGCACGTGGGCTGCTGGTCAGGCCCTCCCTGGATCCTGTGGGCAAGGGCTGGATGCAGCTTGCTGGGGTTTCTTTATCTGGAAAAGCCTGGAGCGAACGAGTGAGTCCTGGCATGGCAGCAAGGGGGTCCCGTTATCTCCCTTAACTGGCAGGGCTGGGAAAGGTAGTTTGACTCAGCCACAGCTAAGCTAGCTCGAAGCGGCCAGAACACACGTTGGCTTGGGGGGTGCTGGCTTGGGGAGGCTGGCTTGGGGCCTAGTTTCATGTACACATTCAGGGGTGCCACTGAAGGGCTCTTCACACGTTTGTATCTCGGCATCGCCTAAGTGCCCCCCTAGAGAATGGATTTGAGGGGGGCTGAACGACTCCTGGGCAACCGTGAGGGGCCCTGTTTTGGGGATGGCCAGACAAGAACTGGATAAAAGCCCCTCACAAAATCACATGGAGGCGCTTGGTGACGGACAGACTATTTTAAGTGACTTCAGCTCTGACCCCCCCACAACGGGGAGCCTCCAATCTTGCAGTTCAAAAGCCCCAACAAAGGACAGGCCAGCTTTTTTGGAGCCAAAAGTGACAGCTCAGGCCCATGGCTTTTTAACACAGTTAAATCCTAGACGCGCAGAGGCCACAGCCACAGAAAGCATCATTTTACCTGAAAGTACAAAGCGCTTTTTTCCTCGCTTTATTCATCAATAACCTTCCAATTGGAGTTGACATAGCCAAGCTTCAAAGGAAAAGCAAAGAGCTCGATTCCGAATATCATCCTGTTTCCCGTGAAAATCCTGACCCGTGGTCACAGGACGCCAGCAAAGGGGCCATTCGTTAGGTCCCTTCAAGCTCTCGCCGTCCCCTGGACGCCTTCCCCGGCCTCGCTCTTCTGAACTTCCCGGGTCCTGCTGTCCATCGCGGTGCACATTCCTAACAAGCAGCTATTTACGTCCTGCGGAGGCCCGTCCATCTGCCGGCCGCGTGGGGACGGGTGCCTGGCCTCGGCTGCCTGGCCCAGTGGCTCAGGGCATCTCCCCGGGTCTGAAACGATCCACAAAAATGATGACCACGTATTGGTCATTATTATTCCAGGGTCCAGAGACTGACCAGGGTCCAGAGAGGTTCTGTGGCTTGCCCGGGGCACCCAGGCCAGGCCAGTCTCAGCCCCGCCGGATGTCCACCTCACTCCCTCCGCACGGGCCAGCTGTCCGCGGCCAGAGCGGCCAGCCCGTGGGTCCCTGGGAGCGACAAAGGCCACCAGGCTCCAGTCTTGGGCTCATCGCTTTGCGCTCGGGAAGATGAGCAGGCCCAGGGCACGGAGAGACAGACCTTTCTCGGGAGCGAAGCTTTCGGTTGTGGATTCTTTTTTTTTTTTCTTAAAGATTTATTTATTTATGCATCCAAGCTGGGGTGCAGGCCAGAGGCGTGGGGCGGCGAGAGGGCTCACCGGAGACAGAGTGGGGAGCAGAACAGGCAGATCGACGGAAACACACTGCTGAGGGGCGCAGCGGGCGAGGCCGGAGAGGTCTGCCGCACCATGTGGGAATCTCCCCGGCCAGGAGCTGGGCATCGAACTCGCGTCGCCGCTGCCGCAGCTCCACAGCTCAGCACTTAACCGCTGCGCCACCGGGGAGGCCCTGGTTGTGGATTCGTTCTGACTTTCAACTTGATTCTGCCACGTTGAGATCCTGGGCCACGCCTCGGCTTCCTTGTCTGCAGAATAAGCCCTTTCCGGGACTCTCTGGGCACAAATGTGTTTTAAATTCAGAATCTCCTAATGCGGGAAAGGTCCTGAGGTTTATGATTCAAATGCCCCCAGTGGTGTCTGCTACGGGACCCGGGCACACTAGTCTATCACATTCATGTTTCTGCAGTGAAACGAATTAATATTCACCCGAGTGGGTACATTTAGGCTCCAAGTGAAGACTCTGAACTGATGAGAATATACAGTTTCATTTGTTGTTGTTGTTGTTGTTGTTTAAAGATTGATTTATTTGGGCCTCCCTGGTGGCGCAGCGGTTAAGTGCTGCGCTGTGGAGCTGTCGGCAGCGTCGACCCGAGTTCGACGCCCGGCCAGGGAGAATCCCACATGGTGGGGCAGACCTCTCCTACCTCGCCCGCTGCTCCCCTTAGCAGTGTATTTCTGATCTGCTTGTTCTGCTCCCCGCTCTGTCTCTGGTGAACCCTCTCGCCGCCCCACGCCTCTGGCCTGTACCCCAGCTTGTATGTAAAAATAAAAAAAAAAAAGATTGATTTATTTATGCATACAAGCTGGGGTGGGAGGAAGAGGGAAGAGCTGGGAACTCGCAGAGGGGCCTGGCACCCTCGGCCAATCTTTCTCATTCATCCCAGCGGAGAAAAACACGGGGCTCCAGGGGGGTTATTTCTATGTGAGAAATGACTCAATGTACAGTTTCAGGGGACAGAAAGCTCTTACTGCTAATTCTTCAGAAGCCTTTCAGGGGGACTCGGGAGCCAGAGAGAGAATGCAGGAAAATGTTCTTGTACCCCCCACCTGCCTGCGCAGCCGGGGCGCGTCAAATCATGGACAGATGGTTTCAAGGTGACGAGGGCGAAACCCACGACAGCCAGCGGGAAGTTCTGGAACCCACAGGGGCTGAAGTTGCGTATTCGAGCCTCAGTCTAGTGTCCAGAGTCCTCGGGAGGTCAGGTGGAGGGAGTCCTCTGTCCTTTACCCCCAAGCTTTCCCTCCAGGCGTTAAGGCCACTTCGGCCCTAGCAGAATGACACGTCCACCTGCGGGGTGCTTGTCCATCCCAGGCCCTGGAGAATTTTTAAAGATTTGTTTTCATTTATTTATACATACAGGACCTGGGGTGCAGGCCAGAGGTGTGGGGGGTGAGAGGACTCCCCAGAGACAGAGCGGGGAGCAGAACAGGCGGAGCCACTGAAGTACACTGCTGAGGGGGCAGCAGGGAGACAGGAGGGGTCTGATGCGCCCTGTGGGAAGCTCCCTGGCTGGGGATCGAACTCATGCAGCAGTGGCTGCAGACAACTTCGTAGTGCTGAGACTTAACCCCTGTCTGTGCCCCTGGGGAGGCCCAATATTTATTTTATTTATGCACACAAGAGCTGGGGTGCAGGCCAGAGGTGGGGGGGGTGAGAGGACTCCCCAGAGACAGAGCGGGGAGCAGAACAGGCGGATCCACTGAAATCCACTGCTGAGGGGGCAGCGGGGAGACAGGAGGGGTCTGCTGCGCCCTGTGGGAAGCTCCCTGGCTGGGGATCGAACTCTTGCTGCAGTGGCTGCTGTAGCTTCATAGGCTGAGACTTAACTCCTGCGTCACCAGGGAGGTCCCCTACGGAGAAATTTTAGACAACACGTACCAGCTCTTGGAGACCAGACCTGTTCTCTCTGGATATCGAGGCGTTCCTTCTGCTCAAATTTGCAAGGTGTCCTGATCAGGGGGAGGAGGTTGATGAGATTGGGCTACAGGGCCCCTCCCGGGCAGGGCGACATCCACAGACAAGCACAGATTGTGTGGGATCTATAGCGCGTTTAGGAAGTCAGTGCTCTGCACAGCACGTCCCCAGGATAACTGGACTTGAATAAAGATAATAAATGGAACCGCCACGGAGGCCCCTCACACAGGCTCGTGGCCATTTGTCTATTGGAGCAAATCATTATTGCAAAGTCCTGATGAGCAAATTAAAAAAAAAAAAGGCAGCTCAGTGTGTACAGGCAATTGCTGGAAATATCTCAGAAAGCGCGGTCTCATTTTCTGTGTGTAACCCGAGCAATTTTTCAACACGCCAAGTCTCTTATGAGACAGTCGCTAAACAAATCCATTCACTGTCTCCTCCCCAGAAGCTGGGGTGTAAGCCAGAGGTGTGGGGAGGAGGTGAGAGGACTCCCCAGAGACAGAGTGGGGAGCAGAACAGGGGGATCCACTGAAATCCACTGCTGAGGGGAGCAGCGGGGAGACAGGAGGGGTCTGCTGCACCCTGTGGGAAGCTCCCTGGCCGGGGATCGAACTCGTGCTGCAGGGGCTGCGATAGCTTCATAGGCTGAGACTTGACGGGTTGTGCCACCAGGGAGGCCCTGCACAGTTCTCTGATGCCGACCTGAGATCCTTTACTGAGCACCAGCACCGGGTGCACCCCCAGCCTCAGTGCGCTCCAGGCTCCCCTCTCCCAGAACCTGCGTCTGGTTCAGCAGGTCTTGACTGAAGGGCACCCAAGAATTTGCATTGGTAACGACCCCTGGGGGCCCCCAAGCTGCCAGCCAGGAACACACTCTGAAGGCCCTAAAAAGCACCCCCACCCCTGACCCCCCCCCACTACCCCACACCATCAGCTCAGTCACCACCGTCTCCAGGGCTCATTCGGTTCAGCTCCTTCCAAAAACGGTCTGAGGCGATTCATTCTCCTTCAGAAATAGTCATTTCCCCAGTGAGCCCAAAGAGAGGCCACCCCTCCCAGGGAAACGGTGTTCTGGGTGGTCCCTAAACCTGCCGCGGTGGTGGCTCCTGGGCTGGGGCAGGGTGGGGCAGTGAGGGAGGGGGCGGGGAGACTGGCCACCCAGGGAGGCGGTGTCCACCTCGGAAGGACGGTGGGACGTGATGTTAATAGCCCCACCAAAGACCCTCCTTCCAGACCCCAGCCCCCAGGGCCCCCAGAACGCCCTGCCCCCCCAGGCCCACACCAAGCCCCGCCCCCAGGCCCAAGCCAAGCCCCGCCCCCAGGGCCCACACCAAGCCCCGCCTCCAGGGCCCACACCAAGCCCCGCCCCCCAAAGCCCACACCGAGCCCCGCCCCCAGGGCCCACACCAAGTGCCTGCAGACGCCTCGGTGCTGGGCACCACGTGGCAGCCTGCATCTTGCCTTTCTTTGTCTCTGCCCCCCAGGGGCAGGGGCTCCCAGGAGGGCGGTTCTGGGGGGCCCAGGTGTAGAGTCACACCTCACTTGCGGCCCTGCCCTGTGGATACAGAGTCTGCATCCGTCCCCATCGGTTGGGGCCCGTGGCCCCGGGGGAGCAGCCTTCACAGCCTGTGACTCCCCAGGGTTCCCCAGGAACAGGAAATAAGAGAAGTGAAACTGAGCAAGTCACCCCAGTGGGGCGTGGAGAGCCGCGAAGGCCTGGGACCCCGCCTGGGGCTTTGAGCTGCTCAGGAGACCTGGCCATGGGGGGCTTGCTGGCCGCGCTCCTGCTCTGCGCGCTGGCCTCTCCGGCCGGCGTGCGGGCAGCAGCCTGGCCCTCGCACACGGCCTGCAGGAACCGGGACCTGGAAGTGCGCTACCGGAGCTGCGGTAAGGTCTGCCTCGGCCGAGCCCGCCGCGGGCGGGGCTGGCGCCTTCTCCACGCACAGCCAGCCTGCGGGGCCCCGGGCACCCTTGGGAGATGGCAGGTGGGACTCGGCGACAGAGAGGACGAGAACGGGGCGTCGAGGGTCTCAACCCCACAATTCACTACCAAGTGGGGGCGCCTGGTCAGCTGGAAAGTAGCTGAGGCCTCCAGAACCCCTCCCCGCGCGCCCCTGGGCTACTGCCCAGGCCAGTTAGTTTGCAAGTTGAGTGAAATGCACCCTCAGGGGCCTCCCTGGGGGCGCAACAGGTTGAGCAGCGCAGCGCTGTGGAGCTGTCGGCGGCGGCAGCGGCGCGAGTTCAGTGCCCGGCTGGGGAGATTCCCACATGGCGCGGTGGACCCCTCCTGCCTCGCCCGCTGCTCCCCTCAGCAGTGTGTTTCCGTCCATCTGCCTGTTCTGCTCCCCACTCTGTCTCTGGTGAGCCCTCTCACTGCCCCACACCTCTGGCCTGCACCCCAGCTTGTATGCAAAATTAAATTAAAGAAAAAAAAAAGATGCACCCCCAGCAAGGGCAACTAGGTGGCGTCTGGGCCCCCAGGCAGCCCCGGCGGAGCTGGAAGTCCAGGACGCAGGTGTGGCAGTAGGCCGCCCCAGGCCCCTCTCCTGGGCGTTCAGACGCCGCCGGGTCCCCGTGTGCCCGCCGTGTCTGCGCCCCCATCTTCTCTTCCTGTAGGCCCCCGAGGTGAGCGCGTGTGAGGGCTGGCGTCTGCACACACTCTCTGGACCCTAATCGCTGCTTGACAGAGTCACCTCCAAACGCAGTCCGCTTCTGGGGTCCTGTGGGTGGGGCTTCAGCCAAGGTAGCGGGGGGCACGATGCAGCTGGTTAGGGGAGACTGCGTGAGCCCTACTTGACAGCCACATCATTGTGAAGATGAGAAGCGTGGGCTCGAGAAAACCCCGGTGCTGAAGCGGCAGCTCGGGGCAGACGGGCGGGGCAGAGAGCTGTTTGCCCTGAGGGAGTGAGGGGATGCCCCAAGCGTCTGGTTGGCCCCACTGTGGGCTAGGGCTGACCTTGGCAAGCCGCCTCAGGGGGCCTGGAGGTCAGGCCGGCTGCCAGGGCAGTCTGCCCACCTCGACGTGGCTCTGTCCCCAGGAGGGCGCGCTGGGTGCTGAGATCCAGGTGTGCGGAGCGCGGCTGACCACACGCGGGACGAGCGCCGGACGGCGGGGTGGAGGGCACACTGTCCACTGGCGTCCACGCAGTCTGGGCAGGAGGAGGAGACTCGACGTGCGCGGAGGGCCAGGACCTGCTCTTCCTCACGAAGCTGCACGGCTGGTCCAGCGCCCGGAGAGGGCAGCCTGCAGCCGCCGGCATAAGCTCCGGGTCCAGTACGGAGAGGCGTGGCCGCCCCGCAGCCCCGCCCAGCCCAAGCGCCTCCCTCTGTGGGGTCGCTGCCGCGCGGTGCACATGCGCCGCTCTCGTGGCCTGGAAATGGGGGTGCGGGAGGCTAGTCCGTGCCCACCGTGCAGGGCGGATGCTGTGTGTGAAGGGCGGTGGGGGCCAGCGTGCGCGCAGGGGCGGCGCTGGGCCGAGGCTCCCGGCGGGTCGGGCTTGAGCTCAGCCTTAAAGACCATAAAATTAGTGCTGGTGGTGCGTCCGCTCGGGGAGGCTGCTCTGGGCCCGGCGCCCCGCCAGGTGCCTTCCACGGTTTATTTCTGGTTCACACATGTCTGACCCGAGAGCTGGCGGTGACAGGGGACTCCTCGGAGGCCACAGGCCTGGCGGCAGAGGAGATGCCCACTTGGCACTCGTGGGGTCGGTGGCTCCATGGGGCCCGGCTCTCTGCAGAGCCCGAGCGCCGAGCCGGCCGTCCTGACGTTGCAGAGGCGAGGGGAGCAGAGGCGCGTGTGTGAGCAGGGCCCGGAAGGGAGTTCAGGGAGCTGCTGGCACAGGGGACAGGGGGAGAGACGGTGGGGTGGCGGGGACGCCCGTGCCGGGTGCTGGGTGGAGCTGCCGGGATGGCTGCGCAGTGGTTTGGACCGCGGGTCCCCAGATAGGACAGCGCTGCTTCCGGGCGCCTCTGCTCTGCACCCACGGAACTGCCCAGCTCCGCAGTGGACAGTTCTCTGCAGCGGGCAGCGGGCAGCCTCCGTACCTGCCCCCTGCGGTGTGGGCTTCTCAGAAGGGCCCTCCGCATTGAGAACGCAGCACAGAGGCGACCTGAGTGACCCTCGTCCGGCCCAGCGGCTTCGAGAACCGTTCTCTTCCGCAGCAGGGCCATGCTTTTCTCTTTCTGCTTTAACTTTTCTGTGGCCAGAGGGAGGGCAGGGCGGGCCTCAGGCTGGAGCAGGTCTGGATGCCAAAGTCCTTGAGGAGGAGGAAGGGGCCCAGGAACACACTGGGCTCTGAACCCCCACCAGGAAGAGAGCGGGTTTCCTGAAAAAAGAGGAACCTGGACAGTCAGAGTCAGAGAGAGCCAGAGCCTCTGCCACCTTGGCTGTTACTCATTCGCTGCCTCTGTCTCACCACGGTCTGACTTTTTCACTGAGCATAATTCCCCTAGTTTCACCCATGTTGGAGTAAATGGCAGGATGTAATCTTTTTTATAGCTGCATAGTATTCCATCACATGTTTGTATATGTGTATACTGTATATACTACATCTTCTTTATCTACTCATCAGTCAACGGATAATTATTTTTAATCCTCTAATTGGGCATGAAATACTAAGATTGTGGTGTTTTGCAAAGCAAATATAGGGGTCCTTTCCTTGGTTTTATTCTGGTTAGGGTAGGACTCCTTGGTTCCTTGGTTAGGTTATTTGCTGCCAGAGTGACCCAGCCAAAGGCAGTGGTTCTTCCCTCCTCCAGCATCAACCTGTAAGTTCTTGTTGTACTATATTATTCATGCCATGGGACGCTATTCCCAGAAGAACTCTGTTACACAAACAACCAAGTGCAAAGGAGAAGTATGGTTTCCCACAGAAATATCTCTCTCCTTCCACCAGGGGGAGCCGTACGAGAGTTGGGACATCATGCAGACCCATCCAGGCTCCACCTCACCTAACAGAGGACTGGGAGAGGCACAGAGAGCACCGAGCCCCTCAGTGAGAATACAGAGGGAAGAGTGGGAGTTCTTGAGGTTGGAATTGGAGGGTCAGAGGAACCTTTATCATTTTCTCTGAAAAAATCTCAAGCTTGGTGTTCACCACAAATACAAATTTGAAATAACTGCTAGGAAGGACCCCAATGCCCCTGGCACCTTGGAAGCCATCTCTCCTGCTTTTATATAGACAACTCCAGAGAGGAGCAACGTACAGCTTTCTCTGTACCTTTGCTGCTTATTAAGATTATTTCTCCAGGGGCCTGCCTGGTGGCACAACGGGTTAGCATGGAGCTGGGCGGCTGCTGCGCAAGTTCGGCACCCAGTTGGGGAGAATCCCACATGGCACGGCAGACCTCTCCTGCCTCGCCCGCTGCTCCCCTCAGCAGTGTGTTTTTTCGTAGATCTGCCCGTTCTGCTCCCCGCTCTGTCTCTGGTGAGCCCTCTCACCACTTCACACCTCTGGCCTGCACCCCAGCTTGTATGCAAAAATAAATCTTTAAAAAAAAAAATTACTTCTCCAGGGGCCCTATTTTTCTGGACCCAGGAGTTGTTTTACATCCTTTCCCAACTCTTACTTGATTCCTTCTCCACCTTGGAAATATCCACCAACAGCAGTGTGATTCTGCTAACTCCTAAGTGACACAAATTTGGTGTCTTCCATCTTGCCTCGGGTAGCAGCTTCAGTTTATTCACAATTCTGAGGATGCGCATTCCCAAGCATCTGTGTCGGTTGGCCTCTCTTTCTCGGCAGTGAGTGCCAACTGTGCAGCAAGAACATTCTCCCATTTTCCAAGCTGGAAGAAGCCAGGACCAGCACAGAGATGCTCAAGAAGAAATGGCATGAGAGACTGTCCCTCCTCCTGGGGGCGGGAGAGACAGATGGACAGGGCTTGATGATGCTAAAGTGCTCCTAGATTAGACGTGCTGAAACAGGCTGCTGATGGCGTCCCGGGCGGAGACCCAGGCACTTGCTGTCCTTCAGGTCAGAGACGTGCTGAATGACACACGCGTGTGTGTGGTCTCTGCCTGGAAGGGCATGGATGTGGGGGGTTGCGGGGGTCGACGTCGCCTGACCTCTAGGCGTGGGCCGTGTGTGGAGTGTGATGTAGGGCCAGTAGAAAATTCCTTGATTTGGTTCGCAGGCGTGGATGAGTCTCTGGAGTTTTCTGGATGAGCAGAGCTTTCGCATAAAAAGTATTTGCGGTCCCCGCAGCATCTGATTTTGTCCTTGCTACGGGTGGACCATTGGGGAAAAACAATGATGTTGAACGGGACGGGATCATAAAGGTCTTAACTTTGAAAATCGGCATCTCTTTTGCTCCTTTTTAATGACAGTAATTAATGCTTTGTGAAATGTCTTTGTGTCATCGATGAAAAATTTGAAAGCCGAAAGCTCAGGAGCTAGAAGGACTCGAGCAATAGAAACAGTGTCCAATGCAAGAATGTGAGTTGACTTCAGAGAGACCGGGACTGGCAGTTCGAAGCTGCACGGACGGGAGCAAAGACTGTGTTGGACAGTGTCTCTGAACCAGTTTGGTGGAGAACGGAGAAGAAGCAGGTCGCTGTCCGGGGTCTGCGCGTCTGCGGGCAGGGCTCACACACGCACACCCTCTGTGTTTCTCCTGGCAGATCCATTACAAGACTTCGGCTTTTCCATTGACCAGTGTTCCAGACAATTGAAATCAAACCTCAACATTCGATTCGGAATCATTCTGAGTAAGTTCAACGCATTGACGTGAAATGAAATGTCCCCCCGCAATGCCCCGGTCCACACACCCCATTACTGAGCTTAACTACAGGGGCTGCGTACACCTCTGCCCCGCTCGCTCTCTGGGGTTAACTCCATTTCCATCTGCATCTTCTTTTTCTGGGTAATACCCAGATAGAGTAAAACTCACCTTTAATGCTGTGCTTTTGTGCTGAGTGGGCTCTAGGCACTCATTTGGATGATATAAGCACCTGGAATCAGTAAATCCAGCAAAAAAGGGAAAATATTTTGTACCTAAGTATCGGCGTTTGCTCAGGAGGGAGCTTTTGCTTAGTTATCTCTGCAACAAACTTGTCTGTTCCCAGCAGCTTGGCTTGTCATTGGCGTTATTTCATTTCCCAAACAGCTAATACAAGTTCTTAAACCTTGACAAAGGCAGAGACTTGTGATGTCTCCTTCCTCCACCCCAGTCCGTGAGCTGGAATGCTTTCAGATGGCTCATTTTTATCTGCTCACACCTTTACAGTTAGTCATTATATTGCCGTTGCTGCTGGAGGATCTTTCTTCTAAAACAGTTTTGACAAAACCAGAGCAGAGGCTTTAATAAACTTAGCAGGTGGATTCATTCCAGGGAGACGGGAGGAACATTTCCAGAGGCTAAGAACACTCGTGCATCTCAGCGTCTCCAGCACCTCACACTGTCTCTGGATCCCATAGCAGCGGCCCCGCAAAGCTTTGGAGAAAGAGAGAAAAGAGGCACGGAAGAGAGCAAGCCAAATCTAAATGCGAGGAGAAAACGGCAAAGGGAACTGGAAGCGAGCACTGCTGAGCACTGCAGCTTCCCGGGAACTGGTGCGACTGGGCCTGGCCCCAGTGTAGAGGGGGTGCAGACTTGAGCACCCCCACACTCGCAGGAGGCCCAGAGTGCTATGGAGCTGGGGAGCTGTAGAGGTCAGACATGCAGCATAAGGGAAAGGGCCACAGTGTCAGGGGGTGCAGCTGAGGGACCCCCGCAAATACAGTTAATAGAAGAGCCCTGTTTCAGACTTGGGGCTATCACGTCCTCTGCAGCACAGCCAAAGGGCTCTTCCAAGAAAGAAGCCCGACTCTGCAGAGAGCTCACTTCTGGCACCAAGGCGGCTTGGCTGACACTTTCACAAATTTGGAACTCTCAATCTCCAAGCTGTGGGCTCACCGCCCAGTGTGCAGAGAGGCTGAGAGCATGACACCAGGTTTTGAGGAAGAAAGAAGCTTTATTACAAATCAGTTGGCAAGGAGGCAGGAGATAAACTCAATTCTCCCTGCCTTGTTGAGAAAGAGAAGGAGGTTCTATAGCTTTGGGGCACGAAGGTTGAGAACAAGGAATTAAATTGTATTAAAGGAGTGGGCTAAGTCAAAGAAATGTGGGCTTGGCTGAAATGCATTGTTCAGTGACAGGGCAGTTCCTCTATGGAGAAGCATGAAAAGGATTTTCTTCAGACAGCTGGAGTTTTGAGTTTCTGTCAGTGGACCCTCCCTTCTGGGCAGCCCCCTCCTCGTAGCTGTGTCTCCGGGCTTCGGTGTGGGACTCAGCTCAGGATTAATTGCTTCTGCTTACTCAGGCTGGGTCGTCTGCAGATAAACTGCCTCTGTGAAAACAAGCCCCAAAGAGGAAATTAGATAAGTTTCTTCTCTTTTCATGCTCTTGGGGCTGAGAGCAGTTGACCCTCAGATATACGCAGCCCCGGTGACGCTGCTCTCCTCTCCTTCCACAGAAGAGGACATCAGGGAGCTCTTCCTGGAGGTGGCGCTCTTCTCCAAGGGTGAGTCCTTTCTGAGCTACTCCTACCCCGTCTGTGAAGAGGACCTGCCCAAATTCTCGTTCTGCGGGCGAAGGAAAGGGGGTAAGTGGTCTGGTTGTCCACCGCCTGCCGAGATCCGGGGGGTGGGGGGAGGCTGGGCACAGCCTGCAGCTGAGGTCAGGGCACCAGGGGCAGCCCAGGGTCCCCGCCGTGGACAAGCCGATTCTGCTCCTCAGCATCTACTACACGGAAGGACTCTCGTCCCACGGGGCCTGCCTCCCCGCCAGGTGTGAAAATCAAATGAAACGCCGTCACCGTTGGCATTGGGGACACCTGTCAAAACAGCACCCGTGGCAGAAAGATCGAGAGTGTCCCCAAGCCGCCGAGATCCAAAGTGTTCCCAGGCTTCCTCAGCGGTCTCTCCAGGGGCCAGTGTCCCCACAGGGCGACGGGCTCTGGGAAGAAAGAAGGGAAGGGAAGGGAAGCTTCCAGATGCCCTGGTCCCTCGTCTTTCTCACGGAGCCACGACGACAGGGCTGAGGGGGCTGGAGCCCGAGTGTGGGAACTGCCTGCCGTGGCGTCGTCTCTTCCTTTCCCCCGTCACTGAGCCCCCCCCAGCACGCGCTACGCCAGCGTCACAGAAAGCCCCTTCCAGCCCGTCCCCACCCTGCTCTGCTGTCCACACCCACCGCTGCACCAAACCCGAAGCATCCTCTGCTCAGCTAACACTTGGGCCTGGCCCGCGATCAGCCTGCCCCAGAAACTGGTCCTTGCTCCCTGGGGTCCCCTCCTGCCTCTCCCTGCAAACACCCACGTGCCTGTTTCCTCGTTAGGGAGATGAGGGAGAAGACACCCATGAGCTTCCCGGCAACCCCGCAGCACGGACTGCAGACAGGAAGTAGGAGAATGGGGTTTCAGGGCTTGGAGGCCGGGCGAGGCTGAGGACTCGGCTGGGGTGCGCAGACGCCACCCCACCTCCCTCTGCTCCCCTCAGGTGGGCAAAGAGAGGGCACGGAGAGCCTGTACATGCCCAAGGGACCTGAAACCCCAGAGCCCCTTGTTGGCAGAGTTAGACCCACTCTGGCCTGCAGTGGCTGCAGCGGGGGCCGGGTTCAGCTGTGGGCGCAAGTACAGACTCATTCCATGGCCGCAACAGCAAGTGAAGATGTCAGTCGTCACTGCACCTGTTACATGTCACAAGGGGTAGTAGCTGGGGTAAAGATAGAGCAGTGATGTTTATAATGTGTTGACATCAGTAAAGCATTATTATCAATATCGTTAATTATTATTAATAATTATTATTTTTATTAATATTGTTAATTGCTACATATACTAATTATTAATAATTGTTAATAATTAATATTGTTAATATTAATTTGAGCTCAGCCATGGCTACTAAGAAACACAGCACCACACACAAGACACCCATGTCTCTGTCAAACTATGCTGCACTGCAATCTCCCTTTAAAAATTTGAAAGCCCCAACACCCCACACCACAGGTCCTTACCCCAGAATCGCTGGGGGTAGGGACCCAGCCAGGGCACCCCCAGGTTCTGCCAAGGTCAGGGAGGAACTTCAGGGTCTGCCCCATGCCAGCATCATTGCAGCCCTTGGGGTGAGCCTGGGGCCTTCCCAGAAGCCCCATGTGTGGGGACCCACTTATTACCTTCATTGGCCTTGCAAAGTGCAGGAGCAGCTGTATTCGCTGCACATTAGCAGATGAGGAACCTGGGCCCAGGGATTCGCTCTAAACCCTTCCGCTGCGTGACTGCTTCTCATGTGCACAGATATCAGGACCCCATGGGGTGCGGCCCCTGAGCCCCCAGCCACTGAGGCCCCCTGCACACACACGCCAGCCCCTTCCCAGCATGCGTGCACGGGACACCGCAGCGGGCTTCGCTGTCCTTGCTCTGTGCAAAAAAGTTAGCTATGGACTCGACTTTGCATGCTTCTGGGAAGCTTGTAATTAAAGAAACATCGCGGTGACACCTGGTGCAAGATGAAGAACGCTTCGGCGAGGAAGTAATTGCTCCCCGGGTTGTCTTTTGTGTAAGTCTGAAGGCTCCGACTTTAAGTGTCTGTCCAGAGAGGGGAATACATCGCAATTAGAAGGCGTTTACTCCCACGCAGCGCAGGCCCCAGACAGCATGTGAAGCCTGTCGTGCCCCCCCAGGCAGGTGGGGCCCCCACAGCGGCAAGGCAGGAGGTCACTGCAGTGACCTCACCACGCAGCGAGCACACAGTAGGTGTGCAGCTGGCTCCCGGCCCGGCCTGCCTTCACAAGCGAGGGTGCTTCTATCCCTGGCCCCTGGTGAGGGCAGCCCCAGCCAGCCCACTGCGTCCACTGCAGAGCCCTCCAGAGCGCTGCGTCTCACCGTCCACGCTCAGGCCTCACGCTGGACGGCCGTTCCGACATCATCAGACGGGCGCCGCGCACCCTGGCCGGTGCGTTTCTGCTGCTCCTTTTCTCGGGTCTGGGAAAGGGGGACACTGGTAAATTGCAGATTTGGGGCAGTTTCCATAAATGCTTTCTGCAAAATGCCTTACACCTGAGGGCACATGAAAGGGGCATGAGGATTTTTTTTTAAAGGTTTATTTATGCATACCAGCTGGGGTGCAGGCCAGAGGTGTGGGGCGGTGAAAGCGTTCGCCAGAGACAGAGCGGGGAGCAGCACAGGCAGAGTGGCGGAAATCCACAGCTGAGGGGAGCAGCGGGGAGACAGGAGAGGTCTGCTGCGCCCTGTGGGAGGCTCCCTGGCCGGGATCGAACTCGTGCAGCAGCCGCCGACAGCTCCACAGCGCTGTGCTTAGCCCGTTGTGCCACCGGGGAGGCCCGCATCAGGATTTTCTGCCCTCGCGCCATTAGATCTGATGATGGGCACCTGTGGGCCTGCAGGTGTGCGTGGTGGTGGTGTGGCCTGGAGGCGTGGGCCTGGGTGGGCGCTGTAAAAGGGCAGCGTCAGAGCCGTGAGAGCACCGGGCAGAAGCAGCGGGAGAGAAGCAGCGGGAAGCAGCAACAGCAGCAGAGAATCATTCAGGGTGCAGCAGAGGCCACAAGACGACACCAGAGGGCCCCCAAAGTGAAGATTTGCTGGGGGCTGAGAGGCCTGCCCACCGCAGGCTGCCTCGCTGCAAAAAGATAATGAAAACCCTGCAAAAGCCACCGAGGGCTCCAGGTCCCCACCTTCCCTGGTCTGCCTGAATCACAGGGGGCCTGCCTGGTCCCTCCTGGCGCTGCAGCACCTCAGACCTGGAGCCTTAGACCTCACACCTCAAGTGCAGCACCCCGGGCTGAGGCTGAGGCATCCTGGGGACAACCGGGACAACCGCTACCTCCGAAAGCCCCCGTCCAGCTCTGCTTTCTCAGCCTCGGACACTGGAGGGCGCCTGTGAGCACCAGTGATGGACCTGCCTGCCTTTGCACCTGCACGCACAAGTGCATGGGTAGGTGTGTGCTTGATGTGCAGAGTTTGGGCAGCAGCTTTTTCATCATGGGGCCCAGGAGCCTGGCGACCCCAGGTAGCCCGCAAATTGTTCTAAATGACTGAGTAATATCCCCGATTTTTTTTTGTAAATGAAGGACGGTTTTCTGAAATCCACTGCTGAGGGGAGCAGCGGGGAGGCAGGAGAGGTCTGCTGCGCCCTGTGGGAAGCTCCCCAGCCGGGCATTGAACTCGCGCCGCAGCTACCGACAGCTCCACAGCGCTGCGCTTAGCCCGTTGCGCCACCAGGGAGGTCCAATATCCCCGATGTTTTGTGTTTTGCAGAGCAGATTTATTATGCCGGCCCCATCAACACTCCTCCGTTTGAAATCCCCAAGGTAAGGTGTTGCTTCGGCCTTGTTGCGTTGCTGGGTTCCAGAGATGAGCTGCTTCTTGAGGAAGGAGGGAGGAAGAGGAGAGGATTCATCTGTCTCGGGGCTCCCCGAGGGTGTCACCAAGAAAGCCCCTCTCAGAGGGGCGGCCCTGGGGGGCAGAGGCAAAGCTGGCCACCCTGGGGGGTTGACACTCGCTGTCCAGCTGGGTCCGCGGGAGCCCCGCAGGGAGGCCGCCCACTGGGATGGGGCAGCTCCTGTCCAGTGCTGGGACCCCACAGAGCTGGGCTCGGGGGAGGCAGACCCCGCGTGTCCAGCTCCTGGGGTACGGCTTGGGGGCCGTGCACCCAGTTAGCAGCCGCCGCGTCCTGACCATACGGCCGAGGCTGCCACTGCGTGTAGAATCTTCCGCAAACCCCATTTTAGTCAGAATAAGGGGACTTGGCCAGTGCGGGGAGCTCTGACGTGGCGGCTGGGGCACTCCTGGCCCGCTGTCTCCCCAGGAAAGGCCTCGGGGCGCCTCCGTGACCCAGCCCCATTCTCCTTCCCTCTGTCTCACCCGCCCTCGGGCCCTTGCCCAGCTCACCGCCCCTCCCAGCCGCGGAGGCTCCTCTGCCCCGCGACGCTCGGGGCCGCTTCCCCCGAGGCTGCTCTGGTCCAGAGGGACAAAGCAGCTGCGGTCACCCCGGGGTCTTCTGCAGCTGTGGCCAGACCGAGGGGCTCTGGGTGCCGCCCGGCGAAGGCTCCCGCCGGCCTGCTGCTGCGGCGTCCACTCTGAGCCAGACCCTGCTCCCTGGCGACACCCTTTATCCTCCGGCCAGTGGGGTCGGGCCCCGTGGCCATCTTGCCCCGGCCCTGCCCCCCTGGCAGCCCCTGCCCGGGCGAGGTCCCCTTCCCAGCCCACGGCCCCGCGGCCGCTGTCCGCCTCGGCGGGCGGCGTCCCCTTGCGCCCGGCGCCCCTGCCCGCACGGGGTGACCGCCCCTCGTCACACCGCGCCCCTTCCAGGGCGAGTACCAGGTGCTGCTGCAGCTGCACGACAGGGCCGGAACCGTCATCGCCTGCGCCAATGCCACGGTGTCCAGCCTCTGACCCAGGCCTGGCCCCCCGTGGAGACCCCAGGCCCGAGGCGCCCCCAGAGGCCTACCAGGGGCAGAGCTCCCCATCCTCTGCAGATGTCACGCACCCCAGAAACATGGCTTCTGGAGGCCCTGGGGTCACGGAGCGGGGGCGAGGCTGCGCCCGCCTCGAAGCCCCCCCACCGGACGCTCCTGCCGTCCGCTCACCGCGCCATCGGGGCGCCAGCCCCGGCCCCCAGGAGACGCCTACGAACCCGGCGCAGGGCGGGAGAGCAAATGCCTGTCTTTTGAATTAAACTGTCTCCTGTAAAAATAAAAGAAAAACACATCCACCACGGGAAGAGCTAAGTGCCACACCGGCCCATGTAGCAGCTCCTCCTGCCTTCCGCAAAACGGCCCCAAAGAGCCCCCCTGTAGTTTCTGGCTCATTCTCTCGGCAGACAGGGCCCGGGAGGGAGGGACAAGCTATCTGCGCGCCGCGGCCCCTAAGCCCCCCACTCCTCTCCCCAGCCCGGCTTCACCTGTGAACCCCCCGGCTCACCCCTCAGGAAGAGACTCCCGCGGGACCGGATGGGTCACCCCTGAGCCAGCAGGGGGTGGAAAGGGAGAAGCAGCCATCGCTACAGAGCCTTGGGGGCCCCTGGGGGCTAGGGCCGGCACGCAGTGGGGGATGCTGGGGACCTCGTGGGCGCCTGACGGGGAGGCCCAGCCGCTCACCCCGCGCCCCGGGGCTTCCCGGCTGCCAGGTGGCCCCACCAGGCCCCGTAGCTCGGCAGGCAGCCAAGTCTGGGGCTTCTGCTGTCGCGGAGCAGGAGGAAGGACTCGAGCAGCTCTGAGTGCCTGGAAGCGGCGGCCTGGTCCCCGAGAACTGCAGACGCCCCACCCAGAGTCGGCACCTCCACGGCCAGGCCAGCCGCTTCG
Organism: Scalopus aquaticus; assembly: GCA_004024925.1. Classification (NCBI taxonomy): domain Eukaryota; kingdom Metazoa; phylum Chordata; class Mammalia; order Eulipotyphla; family Talpidae; genus Scalopus; species Scalopus aquaticus. Next base: position 17,749 of record PVIJ01002213.1, on the reverse strand, counting down.
CCTTTGCCGACAGGTGCGCGGCCACCACCCTTTACCTGCCTTGGAACTCAGCTTCTGGGGCGTGAGAGCCTGGGGTAGCCCCGACGTGCGGTAACCCCGAGGACTGGCACCGAACCTGGCAACCCCAAACCCAGCCGTCTGGGGTGGACATTACGCCTGCAGGCCTGACTTGGCACTGCTTTTCCAAAATGGCCAGTGGATGCCCCCTCGCCGGCTCAGAAGGTGGCTTTGGGGAGAGGGCAGGAGGCCCCCGGCTCAGGGCTCAGCTCAGCCGCTCCGGACAGACGGGTCCTTGAGCAGAGGCCGACAGCCGCGGCCAGACCAGCCTCCCTGCCCTGGGCAAACAGCGCGCTGTGCAGGGCCCCTGGGTGTGTGTCTTCAGCGCCACCACTGCTCAGATGAAGACTCCGAGCAGACACCTACAGCACAGTCCTCTTCATGTCCCCCTCAAAGCGCCCAGGATTTGTAGAAAGCAAAAGCTCCAGGTCAGCTTTCTTCACGGTCCCTGGAAACCCTCGCTGTGCAGTTCACGAGTTCGGCCAGCAGGTGGCAGCAGTGACCAAGGTGCTGGTGCCATCTCTCCGCCGCACCCCCCCCCAGCCCCCCCATCCTTGTTCCTGGACCTAATCAGATGCTTATGAAAGCGGTTTCCTCCTTACAAAACACCAGGCCCAAACAGAAACTAGCCTCATCCTGCAGATAAAGAATGTTTGTGCCTTTCCAGTGCTCAGTCCCCGCCCCCCACCCCCCTGCTCCCCCCTTGCAGGCAGACTTTCCTTAACTATTTCAGGGGTGGTACCCAGTGGGCACCTTTCTCCTGCCACCTCCTCAGGCCCCCTCCGGGTGATGGGCAGGTGTGGGGTGGGGTAGAGCCAAGCCAAACTGCAAGAGGCCCCAGCGCAGGGAGGACAGGGCAGGCTGGAGGTTGTGCGGGAAGGGTCAGGAAGATGAATAACTGCTGTCTGGCCTAAGACTGCCTCCACGTGCTGAGTCACCCAGCCCAGCGCCTTCTACCAGCAACACCCGGCGCCTCCAGTGCAAACACAGGTCCGACTGTTCTTCCGGAGGAGAGACGGCGTGGACGGGCAATGAAGGGGCGGCAGTGGGCAGGTCTCCGCTGCCTGGACACCCTCGCCTCAGCGCCCAGCCATCCTCACTGTTTCTGATGGCAGATGGGGAGGTTCTCTGCTGCATGTTTGGAGGGAAGCAGCCCCATGGCCCTATGTTCCCAGGAGATCTAGAGGCCAAAGTAGCCTCTGGGCCGTGGGGGCACCTGGATGTGGGGTTTGGAGAACTCGTGTTCACAGGCAGGCGGAGCCTGGGGGGCTGGACACCGGCTCTCTCAGCCATGCAGGAGCAGAAAGGGCGCCCCAGGACCACACCGAGTGGAAGGTTCTCACGGGGGGGCAGGGAACAAGGAGGTTGCGCTGGCAACGGGCGGGCTGGGTGGCAGGTCACATTCCGGGGGTCCAGCAGGCAGCCCCTCCCCTGTGCTGACCAGGGTCCCATGGCCCATGTCAGGGCCCGTTTCTGGGAGAGGCCGAGACTGAAGTCACGTCTGGGTTCGCGGCCAGGGGCTCCGAGAAGGCGCCTCTGTCCGGCCTGCCGGCCTCCAGCAGGGTCAGCGCGAAGGCCGGCTTGCTCAGTCCCCACCTGCTATGGAGCCGGCTCCAGCCTCTCCAAGGCAGACATCAGCTTCTTTGAGGGCCCGAGCCATCGCGGGGTGCTGGGGCTACACCAGGCGTCCAGCGGCTGCTCTGACTGTCCCTCTCGCGGCCTCCCCGAGAGCCGCTCTCCTCTGCAGAGGCACAGCGAGACCAGGCCCAGCCCTCACTCTTGGCTGGCTGCCGAGAAACCTTACTGCCGCCTCCGGGGAGGGGCTCGGGGCTTGGCCGGCTCGGCCCAGCCCCTGGCGCACCTGCACCTGCAGGCCGGGCGCCCCCAGGTTCCAGGGAGCACGATCAGGGAGGAGCAGGGCTAACCCGGCCCCCTGTAGCCCTGCTGGCCGCACGGTGTCTCCGGGACATCGCAAAGCCTGAGCACACTGCCGAGACCCCAGCTGGCAGGGTCGGCCCGCCCGTCCGCCTGTCACCCGAGGCTGGAGCGAAAGTCCCCTGGCCAGAGGCCCCTCGCCCATTTCAGCTGGCGCCCCGGGCAGCTCCAGGGGAGAGAGGGAGGATGGGGAAGTAACCCGAAAAAACAGTGCAATTTTATGCCGCAGCCGGTGCCCAAGAGCATCAGCCAATCAGAGGAGCCTGCGGACACAGGCGCCCCAGCCCTGTGGGTGAGCGATGAAGCCGGGGTGGGCTCGGGCTCCAGTGGGGGCAGCGAGTCCAGTCACCAGCCCCAGCTCTGCAGCGGCCGCTGACTTGGGCGGGGGCCGTCCTCTGCCCTCTGCCCTGAAGGTGGGGCGGGCTGGGGCCACCTCGGCTTCCGGGACCACCTCGGCGGCTTCTGCGGCCATAAAAGCCTGATTCTGAGAACCGCAGGCGCTTAAGAATGTGGCTGAGGCATCCCCCGCCCGGCCTGGACACACGTGGGCCCTGAGCCAGCTGCACCCTGGGCCCCACCAGGAGCCTCCCTCGGGGCGACAACGAAAATCCCTGCAGACTCTGAGGAAGGCCCCGGGGGCCCCCACATTTCAGTGGAAACAGAAGCAAGGCGAAGTCACTCAGGAATCGTCTCCCACTAAAAAATATTTTTCTGTTTTCCATTAGCATCGTGTTCCAACGGCAGCCTTTTTAATATGCAGGTGACATCGAATGAACTGTATCCGTCGTTTTCAAAGAATCCGTCGTTTTCACCCCTTTGTGTCACTTTTGTCTTGTGGCCACAAGCGATGGCCGAAGCCCGGCTGCCGAGGGCGCGTTCCTGCTCAGACAGCCAACAGGCTGCCCGGCAGCCCGGCCTGGAGGAGCACCTTCCAGAACACTCTGCCCTTGGATGGGCCTGGGCGAGGCGATTAGCGGAAGCCGGGCGCGGCCAGCTCTTCCTCACCAGGTCGGATCTGCCGAGTCAGCGTGGAGGACCGCCCCAGCTAGCAGGGCCCGAGGGGAGGGAGGCAGCCGCCTGGAGGCGCCTTGGAATTTTCCACCCCGTGTGGGGGCAGCTGGTGAGTCCCGCGCTGGGCCGAGCTCCCCAGCCCCTCCCCTTGCGCCCGCAGAGGGGGGCCCCAAGCTCTCCGGGCTCCTCTGGAACCCCCGACCCACAGGCCTCTTCCCAGCTGCCGCAGGAGCTGCACACTCCCTGCTCTGACTATCCTCCTCCTGGGGAAAGCACCACCAAGAGCACCGTCTCCAACGGCTGCCCCTCTCCCCTCCCCCTGGGCAGGAACTGGCACGATCTCCAGACAGTGCTAAGCTCCCCAAACACAACCCAGGAGGGGTTTGGGCCCGGCAGCTCTGCCCTCCGCCTGCACTGCAGCCGCCGCGAGACCCAGCTCAGAGCGTGGCCTTCTGGGAACGGAAGGTAAAACAGCAGCAGGCAGCATAAGAGCCTGCACCTGAGGCCTTTGCACAGTGGAGAAAGCGGGGTCCAGCCCAAGCCCAGGACCCCGTCTCCAGCTGAGGTGTCACAGGCAGCCCCGCCGATGCCAGGCCGGCAGCTGGACCTCCAGGCCTCGCTCCTTTGGCACGTGGGGCCACTGCCCAGGGGAGCCCGTGCGGACAGCCACCCCGGGCCCCTGGGCCCCTCTAGAACGCGCTGGCACACGGAACAAGGCCCAGCTGCCACGGAGGCGCGGCGCCGATGGGTCGCCTGACCCGAGAGATGGCGCTCTCGACTGAGAACGGCCTTTACAAGAGGGAGTGGGATGGACAGGGACGCTCTCGGGTGCCTCAGGGGTCTGCAAACACAGGGTCCCTCTGCAGTGTGCTGGCTGGGTGTGTGGGGGTGAAGGGCTTGGGAAAGCCGGTTTACAGCGGGTATGGACACGAGGGCCAGGTGGCCCCTGAGTGGAGATCTCGGGGCTCTCGTGACCCAGGAGCAGCAGCTGTCGCCTGGGGAGGAGGCCTGGTCAGCACGTCCCCCAGAATCAGAGGGGCGGCCAAGGGGACAGAGCACACCCTGCTTTTTTTTCTCTCCTGCAGCTGAGCTCAGCAAAGGCTTCTGCAGATTGCCAGGAAGAAACGCTCGGTAATCTACCAATAATCCTGCAAAGTGCTTGGAGCCACGCAGGTTGAAAGGAGCAGCCTACCCAAAAAGACACAGCTGAAGAGACAGACGCCCAGCCCACGGAGCTCCCGTGCTGGGGCCGCTCAAATATGGTCCGCAGAACCGCGTTTCAAGGCCGAAGCTGAGGCCAGAAGCCAGCCAGCCAGCGTGCGGGCAAGTCCACAGGGCGCCGAGCTCAGGCCAGACTGCCATGGAGAACACCCTGAAGGCAGCTCAAACGGAGTTAGTCCACGACCCAGTCATCCCACGGCAAGGGGGGACCAGAAGAGTTACAAGCGGGGTCACGGAGAAAGACCCCCGTGTGCATGCAGCATTTCCCATCTAGCCAGAGGGCGGGAGCAAGCCCAGCGTGCACTGATGGATGAGTGAAGCCACGAGACATGGCGACTCTCCGGGTGGAATATTACTCAGCCTGGAAAAGGAAGGATGTTCTGTGCCTCTGCACCATGCACTGTGCTGTAAGCCAATATTCCCTCAGTAAAAACAAATAAACTTCTCTAAAGAGAGGGGGTGCGAGGATGGGCTGACGGGTTCTGGCATGTAGTACCCTCAGTATGTCACCCCAAAACTGAAGGACAAGTGCCAGCTGGTTCTGCCCCTGGAGGCCTCCAGGGGAGGGAGATTCACAGAGGAGAGGAAATGGAAGGTGGGGAAGGGGAGGAGAGTGTGTGAATGGGCAGGGTCTCTAGTGGGGAAGATGAGAACATTCTGGAACTAATCGGGTGCTGGGGACACAGCAGGGTGGAGTTGCTTCATGCCCCTGAACATTTTGGAAATGGCTCAGACAACAAACTTTATGTTTAGTGCATTCGCTCAATGAAAAATGAATTGTTTAAAAAACAGTGAGGGGGGAATGGATAAAAAGCAGGCCAAACTGACTGGGGTGGCTGGGGGCTGGTGCTGAGGGGCCGGGGCTGCCTTATCGCCTGAGCACAGGGTGGCATTTTCGATGCTGGGCCCACCAGACAGACTCGCCGCCCGCAGGAGGGCATGGGGATGTTTTCTCGTGCCCCCGGGCAGCCTGAATTCCGTGCACTGGGTCCCTCGCCCTCTTCTGCTGCACTTTAACCCGTGGCGCATACAGGATCGGCTCCAAACCGCACGCCCACGCAGCAGAGGGTGGACACAGGCTGCGTCGCCGGCAACCTAACACGGCTCGTCACGTCCGCCCAGTCTGCCCCGTGGCAGCGTCAGGCTTCCTATTTTTGGTTTCATTGCTACTTCTGCGAAGGGGCGAGAACAGTCACTGCCCCCAAATCAGATTTATTTGACTTTCTCCCCCAGCGGCTGAGTGTGTGGGGAGCCAGCGGTGCGAGCTTGGAGGGATTAGGGCGCCCAGGTGCACCCTCTCCCGCGCCAGCCAGCGGCTTAGGTTTAATCAGGTGCTTACCAGGCCGCAGGTTCCCCTCCCGGGCCGGCAGGGCAGCCTGGCCGCGTTCCCAGTGCGGGGAGGCCGCCAGCCCCCTTCTCCGCTCCCAGCCGGAGCTCCCTCCCAGGCATCCAAGCCCCAGCCAGGGCGGGCGGGCTCTGTCCTCTGCTGGGTCGCCCGGCAGAGGCGGCTGAGGCTTCTCCCTGGTTCCTCCGGCTCTCCAGAGTATCTGCCTGCCCGCCGCCACAGGGGTCTGCTGCGCTGTGAGCTGTTTCCTTCAGGAGAGGGCCCCCACCTCCGACTCTGCCTCCTGTGCCCCAGCTTCGGTTTCTGCTTCCTTCCCCAGCTCTCCCTGGCCGGACCCCCCAGGCCAAGCGGGGCCCCCTCCGGTCCCCGAAACCAGCTCTGCATCCCGACCTCTTGATCCAGCCCGTCTCAAGCTGCACTGTTGGCCTCTGCCCTCTGCTGGGCCGCACCCCGCCAGCCAGCCCCACCCCGGGGGACGCCCAGGCAGGAGAGGGGCCCAGAAGTGGCCGCGTGCCCCGTGGTCTGGGAGTGGGGTGCCCTCGCAGTGGCGTGAGCAGGAGCTGTGGCCTCTCCCCAGGCCGGGCTGCCTTCAGGCTCTTCCTCTGCCCCAGCCAGGCACCAACAAGGAGCCCTGGTGGAGAGGGGAGGGGGGCCCAGAGCACCTCCGGAGGACCCCCCTGCTGCTTAAACGTCACAGACAGCCTGGGCCTCTGGGGTTTCACCCCAGTAAAGACAGGGAGCGCCGGAGTGCAGCCCAGACAGGCCGCAAGGGGGACATGTGCTCTCCAGAGGCGGGACGGCCTGGAAGTGGTCACCCGCCCAGGAGAGCGCCCCCAAGCCACCTGTGCTTATCTGATCAGGGGCCGGGGACGCGCCGAAGCTGCCCTCGGCTGACAGTTGGCCCCCAGAGTCGGGCCTGGGCCTGCCTGCCCCGACCTGGCTCTCGAGCCCCTGGGAGGCTGGGACCCACGCCCAGGCGGGCCGAGTTCAGGCAACTGGACTGCAGAAGCCCCGGCCCTCAGGCCTCCAGCGCAAGCCGGCCGACACCTCAGGTCTCCAGCGCAAGCCGGCCAACACCTCAGGTCAGCTCTGACAAAAAAGAAGTCACTTTTGTATTTATTTTATTTTCAGAATGTGTCAGGAGTTTGCAACAGGAGGAGTAATCCATCCTCACAGCTGAGCTGGGAGCCGTCTGTGGCCTAAGGGCGGGTGAGCTTTTGCAGCCAGAGCTCCAAATACAATAAAAATGAAGATGTCGCGTGCATTTCTGCAAGGAGGGCCCAGAGCGGAAATGGCTTCCAGGCTGGACTGCGGGGGAGACCAGCCTCCTGGTCCTAGTCGGCCGCTTGCCCGTTTCCTTCCGGGGGGGGGGGGGGCAGGAGGGGAGTGGCCTGGCCCCAACAATGTCCCAGACGCTTGAGGTCCCGGCCCCCCGACTCAGAAGAACCAAGAAGAGCGGCCCCCTGTTTTCACTAAGGCTTTCCCCACGGAGCCTCTCATGCGGACACGCCATGGCGACGCTTCCTCGCTGCCCCGCCAGCAGCAGCACCGCCCGGTGCCGGCCCTTAGCCCGACGGAGGCACATCCGAGGGCTTCTCTTAGCTCCTCCCATCACTTCTGGGGAAAAGCTTCCCGGACCAAAAGCAGGCTTCCAGCACCTGCACCCCGCCCGCTCTCCCCCGCAAGTCCTGGGGTCTCCCCATGCAGACCTGGGCCGAGTCCAGCTGCCCCAGGTTCTTGAAACGCTAACTCTGCAGGTGCCATTTGGCCAGCAAACTCCCCTCCAGCTGCCTGGGCCCCCAGGTCCTCAGGGGGGGGGGTCTGGGAAGCCCCAGGGTATCCAGGAGTGCTGGACTCTCTCAGCTCACCGCACCCCCTCCCACCAAATCCCGAAGGCAGCTCTGGCGTGGCCCGCTTCACCCCTGCTTGGGGCAGGTGGCCCTGGGTGGGCAGAGGCCAGCTGCTTCTCACCTGGGTATTTCTCTGGCGCCAGCCACACCAGAGCTGCCCACAGTGGACAGCTCCTTCAAGACAGGGGCTAGAGGAGGAGCAGAGGCGCGGCCTGGAGGGGCCAGCACTGTCCAGGGCAAAGCCAGCCCTCCCGGTGGAGCTGGGACGTGCCTGCAGGCGCCACCAGGGGGCAGCATGGGCACGCTCTCCACACAGGGGTTTTCCAGGCCAGAGCGTCCTGCAAAGCCAGGGTGCCCTTGTCAGCAGAAAAGCTGCTGGGGGTGGGGAGCAGGCAGCTCCCCGCCCAGCCCCACGCAGAGCGGCTCTGGGAGCCCCGGGGCCTGTCCCACAGGTGGGGGCCTGGAGACCGGGCTCAGGGGGGCCGGTGCCGGTATCCTGGGCCTCTGGGCAGGGAAGCCAGGGCAGGAGACTTGGCCAGCCCTCCGAAGCTTCAGCCGCTGGAGCGAGAACAAAGGGCGCCTGAGGCTGGTGGAGGGCACGGCCAGCTTTCACCAGGAAGGAGGAAACCCAGCCCTCCGACTGGACACAGCATTTTCGGCGGCTCTGCGCTGACCCAGTTCCGAGACCAGCTGGGCCCTGGCCAGGTGTGTGCCCCACTCCCGCGCCCAGCCCGGGCTGGCCGGAGAGGCATGCGGCGGCCCTTCCCAGGCCAGCAGGTGGCCCTGGGCAGCTCCCGGCTGCAAGACCTACCCTGCCCTTCCTCACCCCCAGGTGGCCCACCCCAGGGCGGACCCCTGGGCAGACAAGCCTGGAGCAGGGAGCGGCCTTAGCGCCGTCCAGGTCACCTTGTTCTTCCTGCAGCCCTGTCCAGGACGCCCTGCAGAGGCGGTGTCCAACAGCCGGGGCCTGGGCTGTGACGATCCCCGCTCTGAGGCCCGGCGTGCCCACCTCGCTCCCCTCCCCAGTGCCCTTTCTCTGTCTGTCCATCCAGGACGGGGAGCGGCCAGCTCACACGCTGCCCAGCCCGGCCCCAGAGTCTGGCAAAGAAGTGAGGTGCCTTGGTGGAGCATGCTGAACCACATTCCCGGGGGGCCCCTTCCGGGGTCCCCTGCGCTAGTCAACCCCCCTTCGCCATCTCCAACAGCCTGTCTCGTGCCACCACAGATGTCTGCCCTGCTCAGCCTTTAAGTGGAGGTGAGGCGGGGGCCAGGGTCCTTGCAGAGGGGGAGGTGCGCATGGTGTGGGTGGGCCGAGGGGGAGACAGAAGAAGGGGTGAACAGAGCGTAAGGAAGGAAGAAGGAGACAGAGGAAAGAAGGGGAGCATGCTGGGGGGGCTGGAGGCTGCCCGGGAGCACGGCCAGAGGGGAGAAGCAGGGGCTGCCTCTGGAAATGAAGCCGGGGCTGCCGCGAGGCCAGCAGAGGAGGCGAATCGGAGAGAAAATGCCCACATCCAGAGTGGGCGCTTGGTGCGTCCAGCCCTCGGGCAGGGGCAGTAGTGGCGCGTTCCCACGTCCAGTGATTCACGGCATCTGGGGGCAAGCTGGCCCCGGGGGCGGGGCTTGGAGACGCCACGCCGCTTTCAAACCCTTCCAAGCGTTTGTCTCTGAATGTTCCCGTTTGTCTCTGAATGTTAAGCCGCTGCCGTATTTCGCTCTCTAGGAATTGTCCTAGAGACAGCCTAGCAGCACAGAGTGGGGTCCAAACCAGGACCCCCAAGGGTGGAATCCAGCCTCAAAGTGAGGCTCCCGGACCCTGCGTGGGGACCACGGGTCAGGCAGGATGGGGACACGCCCGTGTCTCTCCTGGCCCCTCCTGCAGCAGAGCGCCCAGGCTGGCGCAGGGGTGACGGACTCCTGACATTTCAAATGCTGGGGACACCGAGGACCAAGGCCTCAGAGGAGGGGTAGGCTGAGCCACAGAGATGCCCGAGGTAGAGCGGGGCCCCCGAGATCCCAGAAAACTGCGTTCTCTCTTGAACTCTGTCATCGCCCCAAGCTGCGCCCTACAGAGCCCCCACTGGCTGAGGTGAGAGGACCCACATTTGCGAGAGAGGAGCATCAAGGAATTTCGGACCTAATTCTCAACCTCCAGGGCACTTGCTTATCAAATCAGCACGTGAAGCAAGGGGGACCGGCACCTTCCAGGAAAACAGGCCGTGAAAACGTAACCGTGACACATCGCACGGATTTGCGAGGATGATGTGGACCGTTTGGGGTGTTGTAAGCCCTGACGGTTGATTTGATAAATGAACAGCAGCGATCCAGCCGTGGGAGGAGAGAGCTGCCATCAGCCCTGACAGGGGGGCCCATGGGCACCTCCTTTAGCTGAGGAGCCCCCCCAGAGTAGCTATCATCAGCTGGGGTGGTGCTGACAGAGGAATGAACACAATTCCTAGGGGCCAGGAGAGAGAGAGACCCAAAAACAGGTTGTCGATTTCTGATGGAGAGACTACAGTGGTTTCAACAAATGCAAAAGTGAAGTAACGAATCCAGACACAAAAATCCAGCTCGGAGGGGCCCCGGGTCAAGCAGTAAGACACAAGCGTGTAAATCACCGGACAAGACCCCAGGCCCCTGGTTTGGGGGTGACGGGCACAACACAGAGGCACGGCTGGCAGAGGACAGTGGGTCAGCTAACGTCAGCCCAGGTTGGGCTCCCTCCAAGGGGCAGGATTTCAAAGAGGGGGCCTCCGCCTTTCCCGGCGGACTCCCCTGTAAGGGAAAAAGTGGCCTTGGAATGCTCCATGCCAAGCCCCCCGCCATCTGCCTCTCCCAACACCAGGCCCTCTCTGCTCCTGCCCCATCAGCCTGGCCTTCCAGGCGGGGCCAGCCAGCCCTTTCCTGCCCGCAGGTTCCCTGAGGCTCCCCCAGCCAGGGTTCCTCTGCATCTCGCGCTCCCCGAGACCACCTGACCACACGCTCATCCACTCCACAGCCCTCGGGACCCCCAGTTCACATCCTACCGATGGATCTGCAAAGCCTGCCCCAGGAGTGCCATCTGGGGCGCCAGCCCAGAAAGACCACTCGGGTGAGTTAGGCTGGAGCCAGCACGTGGGCACCCTTTCTTTCTTTTTCCAGAAACTTCCATGAGCTTCTCAGTTTTGTGGCCGGGGGATTGCAGGTACAGAGTTGGATCCCAGCTGCGCCCAGCAGTTCTGGTTCCAGGCTCTCTTGGATGGGGAGTCCAGTTGCCCTGGACCCACAGGCCCCATACTGGGCCACAGGAAGCCCCCTCGGCTGACCCCAACATGGTCCAGCTGGTCACACAAATGGACACACATGTCCATCCTATTCGGGGCAGTGGAGAATCTACTGAACGTTGTTACTCTCACAACAAATGAAGATCCCCGCTGCTGTGAGAAACGCATCGCATGAAACCAGGCGTGAGACAGAAGGTGCCCCAGGGCCTGCATTCCTGCAACATTGGGGCGCCGCAGCTGGCGAGACGGCCTGCACCAGCTCTCAGAAGCAGGCGGTGCGGGACCAGCCAGCAAGTGAGGACACCCCTCACGCGACCGGGTCGATCGAAAAGGCGAACCTCAACTGCTCGGTGGTGAATAATAAAATTATAAGGTTCTAGCCACTGTAAAAATGTCAACAGGCTGGGAAATGTTAAGAGAGCAGAAAATTTGAGCCAGATGATGCAAAAAGACAGAAATGGGGGACTTGGGAAGAACGCTGCTGCTTTGGGGTTGGGTGGGCAGGGGCCCCCTCCAACTGCATGTGGGGAGGACTTACGGGTGTGGGGGCACCATGCTGGGCTCAGCTGAGAGGGGAGCAGTGTGAGCGCTGCCCTCCTGACCCGGGTCCCCAGCCAGCAGGTGTCGGCTGGGGGGCAAAGGTGACCAGCCTGACCCAATGGTCATTAATTGAACGAATGGACGATTATTATCGTTCATTTATTATTTGTTCATTAACTATCATCATATATTCATTTGTTCATTTATCATATCATTCATTCATTCGTTCATTTAGTCGTTCATTTATTGATATCTCCCGCTTTATTTTTCTCCAGTCTTTTTTTTTTTTTAATTACTCCTTTTTATTGCAGTAACAGTGCATTGTAACATTGTGTGTGTTCCAGGCGAGAGCCATTAAACGGGTTTACCTTCTTACCCCCGCCCCAAGATTTACTCTCCACACAGCAGATGAAACCCACCCCAAATGCCAGTGGGGGGTCTTTGCTGGACACCAGGGCTAGGTGGCGTCTACCCCTTCCCTCTGCCTTCTCCCACCCACACGCAGGGCTGCGGTGGGCCCCGCCCAGTGCTTCTCCTGCAAAGAGAAATCAAACTCCCTTCTAAATGCACAAGCAGTTTGGCTGATCTCCTAAGAAGCCCAAACTCCAAACCAATCTTGTAAAATCCTTTGCCCACTTAAAAGTCTTGGAAAGTACTCACAGGCCCAGCCGGCCTCGGGGGCCCGGGCCCCGCCCACCGCCCGCCCCGCCCACCACTCAGCCCCGCCCACGGTCAAGGCCACGCTAGGCTGAGCCCTTCGGAAGCTGGTGTCCAGAGAGCACCGAGGATTCACGGTGCAAGGTCACGGGAGCGAGAACGGGGGCCTCGGAGATCGAGGGCCGTGACATTTTTACAGCCTCCTCCTCCCGCTCCTGCCTGGATAAGAAGCAACTGCGGGAGGAACATCTGGTTTTGCTTTTTTAGCCACAGCACAGCTCCCAGCTGACAGCCCCGCCAGGGCGGCCGCTGGCGGAGGGAGAGCAGGAGCCGGCTCGGCAGAGCGCCCCCCGCCCCCGCCCGGCCTCATCACCGTGGAGCAGAGGCCCCCAGAGCCCAAGGCCACAGCCACTGCAAGGAGGTGGCCGCCTGCCACTGGCCGGAAGATAAGGAGGGGCGTTGGGGGACGAGGAGGGCCTCCCCGTGAGCCTGGCACACATGCCAGCTATCGGGCCTCGGGGTGTCCCTCCCCCCCAGCCAGCCCCACACACTTGCCACCAGCTGCCCAGCAGGGAACAATCCAAAACAGGCCCCCGGGTGTCCCCAAAGTGAGCAGCCCCTCCCTGGTCGCCACAGCCTGGCCAGGCAGCCTCGCACCGTCCCCAAAGACCCACAGGCAGCGTCCACCCGTGCCCGGAAGGAGCCCAGGAGCGCCAGCCACGGCCCGTGGGCAGCCAGGCTGCCAGGACTGCGTCGCCCTAGAGCTGGCCCCCTGCAGAGCACTGACACACACACCCCGCCACCGCCTGCCATGAGCTGAGCTCACGTTTTTGCTGTAGAGAGCAAGACGCTGCCCCCCAATATAGCTCAGGGAGATTACCAGGAGAGCTCTGAAGCTGGTGGGGGGTGTTTTTGAAAAGCACACTCACCAGGGGGTGCCTCCCCGACGGCGCCGGGAAGACTCGTCTCCTCATCTCTCTCTTTAATTGTTGCTCTTTTATTGGGGTGACGTTGGCAGACGACGTTACCTGATTTAGAGGTACAGGTTGGCCCCCTTCAGAAGCACGTCACCACACCTTGCCCCCACCAAGACACCTACGGTCCTCACCGCCCTCCCTGGGCCTCCCTCCCTGCCTCCCACCTCCACCCTCCCCCACTGGTAACCTCAGTTCTAATCAACTTTCTGGGTCTGTTCTAGGTCCGGCTGTGTCTGTCTGTCTGTCTTGGCTGGTTTCTCTATCTTCCACGGACGAGCGAAATCACCTGGCATTTCCCTTTGGCTTCTGACTTCTTTCTCTGAGCGTCATTCCTCTCCAGTTCCAGCCATGGTGTCATAAATCCTAATCAGACCCGGTCACCCCTGGAAGCTGACCTTGAGGTTGACCTTGAGGCCAACCTTGAGGATGATGAACCCTCGGAAGGCTGAGATTCCAGGGTCGGGCTGGGGAGGGGTGTGGCTCTGTAAAGCCCCCAGCCCACAGCTACCCACGGGCCTGGGGCTTCTGATACACACGAGGGGCAGGGTGAACGCTTCGCCCGAGAGCACCGCCGTGTGGCCGTGGGTAGCAAAGACCAGTCACGCCCATGGAAAGGAGCTGGAGCCGGTTCTGAGGCTTCTGGTGCCCTGGGCTGGTGGTGCCACCCCAAGGGCGAGGCCTGATGGGCCAGACAGCATGGGGTGCGGTCACCCCATTGCCTGGGCTGTCTCCGGAGCCCCGTCCCTGTGCTGGGGACATGAGGCCGCGTCCTAAGGTGCTGCCTGCTTCTTGCCAGCTACTCAGCCCTAAGCCGGCACCCCAACTTGAGGCCTAGTTCCTGCCCCTGTCCCCCAGCCGACGACAGCTGCCGCGTGGGTACAGGGTGATGACCCTGGCACCTCTGTCCATGGCTGTGCGAGGCTGGGGTGCAGAGGAGCCGGCTGGCCTGCTCCTGCAGGCCCCCCACCCTGCCCAGCCACCAGGCCCTGCTCCCCAGCCCGGGAGCTCACCCGGCGCCAGCGGGCACAATCCCAGCTGCAGGTGGCACAGCAGAGCCCTCCCGGGGATAGTCAGGGCGGGAGCGAGAGCTGGACACCGCGGTCATTCAGCACCAGGCGAGGTGGCGTCTGCCCCTTCCCTCTGCCTTCTCCCACCCACACGCAGGGCCCCCCTGCCCAGTGCTTCTCCTGCAAAGAAAAATCAAACTCCTTTCTAATATGCACAAGCAGGTTTGGCTGATCTCCTAAGAGGCCCAAACTCCAAACCAATCTTGTAAAATCCTTTGCCCACTTGAAAGTCTTGAAAAGTACTCACAGGCCCAGCCGGCCTCCCGCCCGGGCCCCGCCCACAGCCCCGCCCCGCCCACAGCCCCCACCACCACCACCCCGCCCACCACCCTGCCTGGGGTGGTGAGCTGGGGCCTCAGGCAGGAGAAGACCCGGGGCAGGAGCGGGCAGCAAAGGCAACCCCATGGCTGAGTCTCGGGGTGCAGAGGAGCGGAGGCATCGGGAGACCCTGGGGGGACGAGGGCCTCCAGCTTGGGGTCCCCGGAGCGAGTCTCCCCACAGAGTCCGGACGCCTCCACACCTCTGCACCAGCGGCGCCCGGCGTGCGTGCCCTCGGAGGGAATCAGCCCAGCACGACTTTGATCGCATCCAAGCCTGGGACGGGGGAGCAGGACAGAGCGAGGGCGGTCAGTGGGCAGCGGCTGGACAGGGCCCTTGGGTAAGGGAGCCGGGCTCCATCCGCGACAGGGAATTCCCAGACCGGATTAAGCAACGCCACACTGTTCGGGACGTGGTTTTGTGCCAGTGGGGACAGGCAGGCTCAGGAGGCAGGCCAGGGGGCGCTGGCCACACACAGCCGTCCCTGAGATAAGACAGAACTCCCTGCGGAGACCCCTCAGCTCCTCGGGGCCCTGCAGACGTGGGGGCCGCTCCGTGCCCCTGGCTGGATCTCTCCTCTCCCGGCATCTGGCTGCGGGGCCCACGGCATCCACACCTCTATGTGCACCATGTACTACAGACACACACACACCATGTGCACCACACAGCATACACGCACACTACATACTGTGCCCCTCCGTGTGCTATGACACACTGTATATGCCACACAGTGCAATGCACATATATGCACCGTGTGCTACACACAGGACACACTCTATGGACCACACACTGTACATGCATATGCATGCACCGTGTGCTCTACACACGCATGACACACTGTATACTCCATGCAGTGCGTGTGCACATATATGCACCGTGTACGACGCAGATACGGGTGGCAGACGGCTGTGCGTGCCCTGGCTGTTTCCCGACAACGCACATCCCAGCTGAGCGTGATTAAAAGTCCTGATGCAGCAAATTAGCGCCTGATTAATAACCACTTCTGTTCTGGAAGGATTTCCCGGGAAGATGGCGAAAGCTCTGAAAACCCCAGGGTCTGCCAGTCCCTCTTGTCCGCTTAACCCTAATTGCCTGCAGTAAGTCCAATTAGTGACAAATCAGATTTCCCCTCCTGCGTCTGACGAAGTCAGTTTTGGCAGGAGCGTCTGCGGGCACCAAGCAGGGTGAGAGTGGGAGGGGCCGGCGGCGGCAGCACGGCACCCCACAACCAGCGCCGAGACCCCGCCGGGCAGCTGGATCGCCCCAAGCCCAGCGGCGACTCGGCCCTGTGGTTTGCATCCAGAGAGACTTGTCCCCCGTGGCCTCCAGCCTTCTTGGAGGAACAACCATCTTTATGGAGGTAGAACTGATTTTTCCAAGAATCAAACTGTTCGGTTCAGTCCTAGGAAAACAGGGCTCGAAATCTGCTTAAAGGGCAGTCTCTGCCTCCGCCTTCTCTCCCAGTGCGTCTCTCGGTGACGCCTGCCCACCCCACCCCCCAGCAGAGGGGGGGCGGCCGCAGGGGAGGGGGTGCGGGGTGCAGAACCCCTGGGGTGCTGAGGGGGAGGGGCCAGCAGCCACAATGTCCCAGGTGACCCAGAGACAGCAGGGGAGGCCTGAGGTCCGGGGTCGGACACGGGGTGGGGGGGGGGGGAGGGGGGGAGGGCTCCTGCATAGGAGGATTCTCAAAACACCCAGGTATTTCCAAGAACCTGGATTTTTCTGTGCATTGATTTTGATCCTGCTACTTTACTGAACTGGTTTCTAATTTTGAGTAGTTTTCCTATGGAGTTTTTAGGATTCTCTATGTATATTATCATATCGTCTGTAAAAAGTGATAATTTAATTTCTGCTTTCCCTATTTGGATCCCTTGAATGTCTTTCTCTTGTCTTATTGCTCTGGCTACTTCCAGTATTATATTGAAAAGCAGTGGTGAGAGTGGACAGCCTTGCCTTGTTCCTGCTCTTAGGGGAAAGGCCTTCAGCTTCTCACCGTTGAGGATAATATCGGCGGCGGCTTTGTCGTATATGGCTTTTATTATGTTGAGGTATGTTCCTTCCATCCCAAGGATTTCAAGGGCTTTTATCATAAATGGGTGTTGCGCTTTGTCAAATGCTTTCCCAGCATCTATTGATAGGATCATATGGTTTTTCTTTTTCTTTTTGTTGATGTGTTGGATTACATTGATTGACTTTCAGAACCTGGATTTTTCTACACGTCTCCCGGCGGCTACTCCTCTGGCCCCTTGGAAACGAGGGCGGGACACAGTCTCATGAGATCAGCGCTTCCCTGTTTTCAAGAGCAGTGACGCTCCCCGGCTTCGGCAGCGTCGGCCTGCTCACGAGCAGTGGGGCCGGCAGGACCAACTGCCTATTGTCCCGCAGGACAGAGGACCCGGCCGCGGAGCCCCGGGGCCAAGGGGGAAGCTGTGGGTCCCCAGGGGCAGCGGCCACCTCGGGACATCTCCTATGTGCTGTCGCCGCCATGTCCTGGCCTGGAGTGGCTGACGAGACCACAGAAGCACACCCCACGAGGGGGACCCTCCTTTCAATCCATGCCCCATACGCGGGTTTGAAAGCATCTGGGTCTCGTCTCTTCCCAGGCTGTCGCGGGAGGTTCAGAGCAAAGCCAGCCCGTGGGGTTCCCGGGGACATCAGAACCTCGCTCTTATCTCTGCCCTACTTTATTCCCTGGCAGTCCAGTGCAGAGGTCACCACATAATAGGATTATGTCCCTGCTGAAATGCGGCCAGGGCGACCCAGCTGGACATGAGTTGGAGATTCCAGAAGCTTCTCTAGTTGCCTTTAAGTTGGTGGCTGCTGTCTGCTTCCTCCCACCCCATGTGACCCCCCACCAGGTCCTCGGGCAGGGCCCCTGCTGCCCACCGGCCAGAACCAGTCTCCCCAATTCCCGGCCGCCTTCTCTGCCTGCCTGAGTTCAGCACGGCTGGGGCTGGCTCCAGGGGCCCAGGTGCTGGAGGGTGTGTGGACGGCACTGCTGCCGCTCAGGGGCAGCCACAGTCCCCACAAGGCCCCACCGAGGGGTCCCCACTCAGCTGCGATGCCACAGGACCGCACCGGCCCTGTGCAGGGCCGGCCGAGCCCTTCTGGAGCAGCGGAGACGCAGGTCTTACATTCCCAGACTATTTCTCTCCCCTCTGGGGCCTCCATGCCCCCCTCTGTCCCTGTGGGTCCCTCTCTTTGCAAAATGGTGCCGGGAGGATTATGTGGACTTGCTCGCGAGTCTCCTAGATGCTGCGGTGCAAGTGAGGCAGCAGAGCTTGGAGTCAGCTGGGCCACCAGGTCCAAGACAATAGGGCTGGGCTATGGGTGCCAGGCCCGGACGCTGCAGGGAGGAGAGTGCAGGGAGGAGAGTGCAGGGAGGATGCAGGGAGGAGGGTACAGGGGGGAGGGAGAAAGGTACAGGGTGGAAGGGTAAAGGAGGAGGGTGCAGGGAGGAGGGTGCAGGGAGGAGGGAGAAGGGTACAGGGTGGAAGGGTAGAGGAGGGTG